>BGPT01000002.1:892914-914348 GCA_003297045.1 Symbiodinium sp. clade C Y103
TGCTCCTGCTGCATCGAAAATTGGAAAGCTGCTGGGACTGCGTTGCTAGGAGCTGTTCCTCTTTTTCCCTTACGCGCTCCCCCTTGCGTCGGCCGGGGTTGGCGGATACTGTATTTATTGATATATGTATATATACATCTATATGTGTGTCTTTGCAAACATCCCAGTGGGGGCGTCCCAGTGGGTACTGGTAAAGGGGGTTCTGGCTTCTGCAACTGGGGGGCACCACCTTACGGTAGCGTACACTGACAATACATATTACAGTACATTATATAGATAGATAAATAGATAGATAGATAGATATAGACGTTATATAGATATAGATATGTTGTATGTAATTGTATGTATGTACCTATATCATCCACGTGTTTTTTTTCCTCTCACCGGACTGGGGCACCTCCCCAGTCCCCCCATCCGTCTCCGGAGGTATCCCAGCGGCCTGGTTCGCCTGGCGAAGGTGGCGAAGGCGAAGGGCGACGCAAGTCACTGGGACGAACTGGGGATCCCCAGGCGTCTGGGAAGTTTCAATACGAAGTCAGGGTCCAATGCCTCGGATTTGGGGTACGCCCATGGATTGGAAACCTTCATATATATATATATATATATATATTATACATATATATATATATACATACACATATATATATATATATTTATATTTGATTGATGATTATATAGACTGGATTAGATTTGACTAGTGTGGACTAGACTAGGTCAGATTTCACTCCATTAGATTGGATAGATATAATAGACAGATAGCTAGGTATCAGAATAGAATTGAATAAGTATCTGTTGATAGACTGAGGATGTACTGGATCCAATGGGGACATGCTGACCTGAGAACCCTGGCAGCTGGACAACTTCAGCCATTCCCAGTTGTCCAGCTGTCCTAGGTGACAAAGGTCTACTTGCCCAGCGTCGAGGTGGGCTTTTTTTGCAGATTTAAACGCCCCCGAGAAACCCTCTTAAGGGTTTGATTGAAAATGGTGTATATCCCCAGCTATAGCTATATATTTTAATAAATTTTGATAGGGAAAATTATGATCATCCAATGGATTTAGGGGTACCACTATTTTAGGAAACCTCCATATGGGGGCGGTTTTGGTATAATCCAGCGGGTTGGGATTAGTATCGAGCATCGAGAAGTTGAGTGCCTTCGGGAAGGGTTTTGACTGGGGTGATTTGGGGTTGAGAAAATTCTTGCAGTTTCTTGCACTTGGTAAATGGGGTGACAATTGTGGTGATTTCTTTTACCATTCAAGGGGAAACTAAAAATCAATGATTCCAGCGAAATATAGTTCTTTTATGTCATGCCATGTTCTTTTATTGGTTTGGAAGGAAATCCCACAGGACTCCCCTGACACTTGATGGCAAACAAACCTGTTTGAAAAAGAAACAACACCTTCAACCTTCAACCAACCCATTCTTATATCCTCAAATGCCAAATGGGAACCAAACTTATCACAATGCTTTGGCCGCCCAAAATGAACAACGTCATATCCAAAGAAATGACCCGCCGTGTGGGCCCATTGATACCACAACTGCTGGAGCGATATCCCTGCGGGGTAATCAAGATCAGGTTACCCTTTGCTCAAGAGTGCATGGACGCTTTTGACCCTTAGTGGCACCTGGAACGCTTTGCGAACGGCCTTTCAGTTGACGGCGAATGAGTTGGACCGTTCCTCAGCTTCTTGGCTTCTCCAAATTTGCGTTCGCAAGCATTTGTGCATTGCTCAGCAATGGTCTTTACGAGTTCACGATGCTTCATGTTGCTTTGCTGGTTTGGATTGCTACGTGGATTGCTCCATGTGACGAAGGCACGGGTCAAGGCCACACCTCTGGATCTCAGGCTTCCGACAGTCGGTTTGACCACAGCAAGCAATCTTGACAATGTTGAACATGCATGCATGGCATTTGGTGGTGCTGGCATCTCCTACTTCTCTCATGACAGACTGTCACTTGTTGCTTCGTTCTCTGTGGCAGCTTGATGGCACTCAAGTCACATGTGACTGCTGCGTTGCTTCATGCTCCTTCAGAAGCATGATGTGAACAAGCCTACGTGACTACATCATGTGCCTTCAGTGTTGCAACTGTAGGTTACCGTTTCCTTGTTGCATGTTTTGTTGCAATTGCATGTGGTTAAACACACTTGTTGCAGGTTTTAGCTTTAGCCCAATATCCTTTACTGGATCACACTGGAATATTTGGGAATTGTTCAACTAGCCTTTTTTGGGGAATACTGCTAATGAATGGAAAGCATGAATATCTCGAGGAAAAAACTCAGGTTTGGGTTTCAATAAGGATCCAGAAATGGCAAAACACACTTTTTGTACTTTTTTGTCCAACATTGATTACTGGATTGGTATATTGGTTCTATATAGCCATGCACTTTGACGTTTCGCCCTTTTTGGGATGAAATGGGGCTTACCATTAGTCACACAAAACGTGAAACTTCAGCAGGGGATCAACGACCCCCACCTCTTTCCCAGGAGGAGGAGCCAAAGAAGGGACGTGATAGGCAGGGACACAGGGCCAGCTGCTCCCAAATCAGAAATCCAACTCAAACTACCAAAAAGATTTAAATTACAATAAGTCTTTTTGGAAGGTGGACTAACTTTTGAAGATTACTGGAACCGTTAGTTTTGAAGGTGAACTAGGTATTGAAGATGAATTAACATTTTGATGCTGAGTTTCATGACCATCTTGAGTTCCTTCGGACTGATTGAGCTACCACCATCTACTGCACATGTTGGTTTCGACTGGCAAATTCAGCCTCGAAGTATATGAGGGTTGGAATGGGAATGGTTGGAACTGGCCCGGTTGTTTGGGTAAATCTTGGTTTGGCAGGTGAAGTGGTCGATTTGTTTCCTAGCAATATATGGAAACATCATTTGTGCCGCATTTCGAGCATCCTTCACCTGTTGGCTACGATCCAAGGGCAAGATAGGAACCAAAATCTGGATCAAGGGAGTTGGGCCCGGACGCCAATGGATGCTGGCGCGCCACGTTGTCCGAAACCACAATCGCTTGTATCTAAACCTAGATTTGGAAGAGCTTGACGTGACTCATCGTCGTGGCCCCGCATGAGTCCCAGCAGTGGTTGTTGGGAACATGGGCAGGAAACGCCAAAATTTGCTCGGGAAACGAAAAGCACCCCAGCTGGTTAATTCATCTATATCAGGTGCTACAAACAATGAAACTTTATATACACATTAGCACAAAGCCATGTTGATTGGCCAGTGGTCAGCACCAGAGTTGGATCTCGATGAACTTGACGAGTTGATGCCAGATTTGGACAGCATTGAGTATGCACGCAGTAGGAAGCCAGAAGCCCTCATCGAGGAGGCTGCCTCAGCGAAGCATCAGTTCACGCACTTTCCAAAGAACCCGTTTTGTCGAACATGCCAACGTGCCAGAATGATGGCCCCACAAGCTATGTCATCTGTTTTTGATAGTTGGATCCGTAGTATTAGCGGCTAAAACCCCCATAGAGCATGTTTCCCCCCTTGAACCAATGATGAAGTGTTCTAGAGCGAATTTGTGCCACGTTGGCCACGTTGCTCGGGAAAACTTGAGTAGTAGTTTACTACAACTTGACCTTTGGCCACAGATGCGTCTGTTTTATATATCTTTTAAATATATATATTGCTTAATGGTATATTGCTTAATGGTATCTAGTCTAATCCCTTCACTCCCTCATATGCAAAGACGCCCTCGAAATCCTTGTCTAGTACCGGATCTATTCATGCTCTAGTGTCCCAAACATAGGGGTTCATTACATTTAGTATGATCCTGTGAAGAAAGTAACCAGTTTCTTGCTCAAGCAATCTGTCATATTCTGCATGAACATCCAACAATATCCATAAATATCCAGGAGGCGTAGTGAGTATCCCTACTTCATCACAACTTTTTTCCCCTATTCTTATTAGAATATCCCAGTGGATTCCAGTGGCATAGCTTATCAAGTATATATTAGTATATATCATTATATATCAGCATATCAATTATACTGGATTATCTCATATTATCTCCTTAAAATCGACATGGAGGTTAAATAGTGGTCCCCCAAGTCATCCAAGTCATGGATGATCATGACTTCGCATTGTTTTTTCCCATGGTGACTTGGGGCACCCCATTTTAGGAAACCTCCATTTTAGCCCAAAATCGCAGCGCGGAGATCCCGGAGCCACGCCCCGAAGCCGGTCACCTCCATGGAAGGCCCAAAGTGGACTTCGCAAGCCCCGCCGGCAGCGACGCCGGCGCCAGCGACGGCGATCACGACGAGCGTCCGCCCGACACGGTGCTGAACATGCCACAGGCGGTGCCGCCCGTGGTGCATGCGCGCGGCAAGGAGTGGGGATGGGGGTTGAAGCAACATCAAAATGGATTGAAAATTGGGGGGGACTGTACCAACAATGTGGATTTTACATGATTTTATTAGGGTTCAAGCAACCAAACAAGAAGGTGTAACCATTCAAAACGTGGTTTGAAATTCAACCAGGAAAATTGTTTTTAAGCAACAGAAATAAAAAGGTGATTTGACCAATCAATCAATATGATAAATTTTGTGCTTACATGTGTTTCCTAGGCTATTGCAATTTGGCACAGTTTTTGTGAAATGTATTTGAGATTAGCAATTCCTTCCAGAACCAATGATAAACAACAGTAGGTCGAGCATGGTTGGACCATAGAACTAATCTTTTGCATACTTTTAAAGACAGGGGTCAACAATAGTTAAACCATTAGTATCTTGCAAACCTTTGAAGATAGGCGTCAAACATACCACTAATATATAGTTGCTGAATTTTCTATTTGCCCGCTGCCTGGTGCAGTGACATGACGCGGCTTGCCACACAGCTCGCTGGCTGAAATACTGTGAGGGGCTGGGCCGTTGGCTCGCCATCAGTCTGTGACTCAACTCTTGAAGAGAGCGATGGACAGAGAGAGAGAGAGAGAGAGGGGTCAACCCATTGAACCATGAATGTTTTGCAAAGCTTGAAAGGTACGGGTCGAACATGGTTAAACCATACACCGGGTCAAAAACAATGTTATGCCCCCCCCCCCAGGTTTATTGTTTTGTGTTCACCTATGAAGAAAGATATACCAACCGTAGACATAGAAGGTGGGCCCCCCTACCCAGCTAAGTTGGTTTATAGCTTGGTGAATGTTTGGATTTATGGAGGATACAGGAGGATACGAAAGAACTATCTAGATCTATATTATATTCATGAGTTTTATGAAGCAACAAACATCTCAATTTGGGTGCTCCACCTTTTTTTTAAACTCACCAACCTTTCCCACCTATCTTCACCTGGTGGCATCACAGGAGCTGGATTTCCATCAGCACGCCCGCGGCTTGAGAGATGCCCAGCTGGAGCGTGGCTTGTCCAGTTCTGTTGGATCTGGGATGATGGAACCGGAAAATGAAGAGAAAAACATGATAAACCATGAGAATATATGATTTTCCCAGTAAAACCTCCATTTATAGGGGATGATGGATGATGATGATGATGATGATGATGATGATGGGGTTAAATACCCTCTGGTAAACTAACAGTTTGCTATTGAAAATGGCCATAGAAATCGTGGATTTTCCCATGAAAAATGGTGATTTTCCATAGCTATGTTAGTTTACCAGAGAATATATGGGGTAACTGTCACGGGCAAGCAATTTTCAAACAATCTGGGATGATTGAAATGTTTTGTCTTGGTCGAACATCCTATGAGCATCTTGTTGAACGTGTAGGGAATATTGATATATTGGAAGTGAATGGGGTGAGTTTTGATTATCAGCCCCCTCAATCTGTTTTGTGGAAATCTCCAAGTAGAGGTTCCCCACAACATAAGGAACCGTAATAATACTATGTATATATATATATCCACCATCATGCCATCGGAGGGGTTTCTTAGACCCTATGGTTATATTTGCGGGGGTGCTACTTGGGCAATCGATTTGATTAGCAAGCGGGATGGAGCGTGAAAACCCTGAAAATGGGCGTTGAGTTTTTTTTCACTGGATGACACTTGGTAACATGAGGCCCATGTAAAAGCGGTTGTTCAATCTACAAACATGCATACAGAAATGATCAGAAATGATTAGAAATGATCAGAAATGATCAGAAAAGATCAGAAAAGATCAGAAATGTACAATAAGTCGTTGTTGCATCAAAGTTTCACCCTCAGCTGATCATGCTGATCCACTGGAGGATCATTTGATGTTCTTGTCTAAGCTTTGCCCTCGGAGAAATCATGCTTTGTTTTTTTCCATCCAACTTGGTCAAAGAAAGTTGGCGTTGTCCCATATTTGGCTCAGACACCTTCCGACCCTTTCATGATTTGTTTGCAGTCCAAGTGCCATTCGAAATGGCTCTTCCAAAAAAAGAACTGTAGAATTTCACAGTGCGCTTCCTCTAATCCATGGACACGGGCTTCATGGGCTCCATATTTTGGCATGCCCTCAGAAATGTTTCCACTGGTCCACAGTTGATCCGAGGATATGAGGTTGCCACCACAGTTCAACGCTTCGACCATGAATTCTTGGAGCCTGGGCTGCCTATAGACAAGTTGTTTACTACTCGGATGATTACTACTTTAACCCTACTTTTTGCTGGTTGAATCCCTTTTTTGCTGAAAAAACCTGCACAAAGGAGGTCAACTAGGGGTTATTAAGCTATGGACGGGTTGTGGAAGCTATATCGAACTACAGCTATAGATGGGGTAACACCAACCAACTTCCAGAACTGGGGTGCCCCCTTTCTGTAGCCCTTTCCATGAGACTGAAGGCCATAGAGACAGATTGGTCACATGCCCAAAAGGTCCTAGGTTTCATGGTGAAATCTCCATGGTTTGGCGGCTTAAGTAGCTTCTCAGGAGGTGTTTGGATGCTTTTTGGGGGAGATATTCTGAAATGTTCACCACAATTGCCAATGTTACCAACATGTCATTCACCAAATCCCACAATTCCATTTACCATCATGACTAACATCACAAGCATACCCCTATACTTCTTCCAATAATATGTCTTGCGTTACACGGCTAAATGTTGTTATACAATCGAATTGGTGGCCCCTCTAGGAGCAGTATGGGAATAGCATGGTAATTCGGGTCTCATCAGCCAGGGGGCCCCCATATCAAAAACCCAGTAAGATTCCATAAACATCATTCGAATCTCATTAGGATTCTATTCAAATTCCATGAAAACCATCAAAATTCCACTAACATCCCGTCAAAATCGGTTCAAATCCCATTAAGCCACCACATTGTTCGCATTTCTTCGCTGCTTAAGTCCCCGAAAATTCCATGAGATCCCACGAAAATCTCATTAAGATTCCACCAAGATCCTTTCAAAATCCCATAAATCCTAAGATGCCCATATACATCTTGAGAAATTCACATCCCATGGAAATCCATTAAAATTCCATAAAAATGGTTGTTCTAAATCCCGAGAGGATTCCATAGGATTTGAAAGAATCCTATATATGAACATCCCATTTAATGAAATAATCCCAAGATTCCCATAAATCCCATAATATCCCATTAATCCTTCCAAAAAATGAGATATGCATTCTTAGGATTTATGAAATATTATATCATTGTATGTTCTCACAATATATTCTCATCATATATTCCCATGAAATCCCCAAAGCCATGATGGTTTTCTCCTTTCTTCCCAGGATTGGACGGATCAGTTCTGCTCCTGGGCGCAGACCTCCATTTCCTCCCATGGATCGGCCTCGCCACCAGCGATGCCCAAAAGCGCGGCCAGGGACCATGGCCAGGCGCGAAAAAAAAACAGCCGGAGGGAGGAGAGAAACCAAGGAAAAGTGGAGATTTCAATAGATTTAACTGGGTTTATAATGGTGGTTTATATCATGAAAAAAACAATCACCGGTTTAATGGTTTATAATTGTTTAATATAATCATACCAAAAAAAAAAAGTAGTTTACCTAAGAAAAACGGAGGTGTCTATAACTATCAAAGAGGGTGGCACAACATGGTATAATTAAGAAAATCAGGTGTTTCACCTTCAAAAATTAGGTGTAGAACCAAGAAAATCCAAGTTTCACCGCGGGAAATTGGGATTTTCACGTGGAAAAACATGGGAATAGAGTTGATACAACTGGCTAATTGTGGGGATTTCACCCAGGTGGTTTGACTAACCAACATTTGATGGGCATATATACCTGGGGAAACCTTGGTTGGATACCCTCTGGTAAGTAAACGTAGCTATTGAAAATTGTAATTTATAGTAGATTTTCCCATTAAAAATGGTGATTTCCCATAGCAAACTCTTAGTTTACCAGAGGGTAGCTGAAGACAACGTCATTTTTTTGTGACGAATCGATACGACTCGGGTAGCCAAGAAAAAACGAATCAGAGACAATGCAGGGCATCCAAGGTCGGTAATCATGGTTAGTAAGTCCCTTGCATAACTGGACCTACATGGTGACACAATTGTTTTTTTCAAAGTTACTGCCCAAGATTTGGCAAGCTGACAGGTAAATTGTAGGTGAATCATACATTTTCTACGGATAGATGCCTCTACTGAAAAGTGGAAAGTCAATCAAAAACATGGGGAGGTTTCAGGCAAGTGACTTGTAAACCTTCGTGAAGGGTACCAGCCTACAAATCTGTGATGTGGTTCAACTGTTTAACCTTGAGTATCAAATTGAATAGTGTTGGTATAACAGCAATAAACCATCCCCAATTTCAGTGATGTAAACCATTCTCGAATGGGGAAATCTGTGGTTGGGCCCGCAATCCTGAGACTGAGATACCTTGGGGATTTGAAGAGCTGCAAGGTGGCCCTCCAATGACATGTTTTGGTTGGTTTATGGACCAGCTGTATACATATACAATATATATATATATATAACATATATATAATATAATATATATGTATATAATATATATATATATACATATGTAGCAAAGGCAAGACTTCTGGAGATGGCGATGGAGAGAGAGACATATGTAGTTGGACCCTCTAAGTATCCCCCAGAAATGGTGAACGTACTCAGATCATTGGGTGAAACACATTGTTTGTGGGTACTTGGAGGGTCTAGTCTAGGCACTCATACATTTAACATAAAGCATAGAATTCACCTACTTGTTTCAACCAACTTGGCTATCATTTAGCCATCTTGGGGGCCACGCTGTGAAGCTAAAGGCTGGGACACCAGCATATTTGGCACCAGAAGGGCTAGCAAAACCAGACGGCAGCTGATCTGAACGATGCTTCTGTGGTACCAGCTGTCTGCCGGATTGCATGCTTGATGTTCGGCCCAACGAGCGCTTTTGCGCAACAGATAGCCTGACGGAAATATCAATGAAGGGCCCCACCCTCGAGAACTACAGGGTGAAAACAACCCCTCCTGCTTGGATGGCACAAGCAACTGATTTTCTGCAGCATGGGTGCTTCAGTCTATGTTGTGCTTCAGTCTATGTTTTGCCCAGATGGTACTCTTTACAGACAGCCACCTGCTGGTGGCATACATGGACTACTTGTGCAGGCAAATTTGTTTCCAATGGCTATGTATGTTTATCAGTCAAGGCAGTGAGCTTTTTTTTTGGCTTGTTTTTTTTTTTGGTGGAGATCCAAATTGTGCCATCATCTAAGTAACAGATACATGTCTAAGTCACATTGGTACGGTTTTGGGTGGACAACATGCGGATAAAGTCACGGCAAACAATGTGCAGTGATCTTCATGACATGCGCGTCCAAGGAACATCGTAAGATTGACATGTCTTGATGTCATGTGTCATATGTATATATATATATAGTCATATGTATATAATATATATATATATGTATATATATATATATGTGTGTGTGTGTGTACTGCTGTTACCATATTGTCATTACCATTTGAAAGTTGAACTATTTTGAAAGAAAAACAAAAAGCACAATATATTTTCTTCAATTCACTTCATATCTCGTTGAACGCAATTTATCAAAATCAGCACTTCGTGGTTAGTTCTTAAAACAAGTATGGCGGTCTAATGCATTTTTTTGTGGGTCAAACCAAACGGTTTAGTTCGTATTTGTTTTTGTTCGAAAGGGTTCGTCAGCCCCAGCAACTGTTTTGTGTTGTCATGATCATCATCATGATTGTAGTCTATGCCATAGCCACTAGTTATTTTCTAAAGATATACGGTCATGATCAATAGGAACACTGAATTCAAATGTTGGTGTTATTATCACTAATACTACTACTAAAAATGATAATAATCATCATCATCATCAAAAACATCAGCACCATTGTGATTCACATGTGCGGTATCATGATCATTCCGTATTGAACTCTATCAGTTTAAACACTGTTGGCTGCTGGTCAAATGCATTGTTTTGGTTGTACTCTATGGTAGACTGACCTGGCTATGGAAAATCACAGTTTTGAGGAAGTAAATCAACTATATACAGCCATTTTCAATAGCTACGTAACAAATCACCAGGGGTATCATTAACCCCTGGGCGAAGCTGGACATTTCCCTCGCTTTTCCGTCGCATTGGCCCATCAAGTGCCACGCCCAGATCCTCCGTGGCATTGGGGTGTCCAGCGAGGGACCCCCACCGTTGCCGCCGCTGCCGAGCAAGTCTCTTGGCGAAAATCAGGTTCAAAGGAAAGTGGACCACTAAAAATGGAACCAGTCATCAAACCGAGTCAAACTGAACATAAGGGACGGGAAAATCGCCAGCAATAAAAAAAAATAATTGTGCAAGCAAAAAGGGAAACTCAGCAGCCAAAAAAACAGAAATGCTTGCCCTTCAAAGATAACCAAGCAAGATGGGAATTTTTCGAATGTACTGAATACTTCCCACTAAAATGCATATTTGTTGTGCCCGGTGGTATCCGTTGCATCCCATGAATCGTTGATATATGTCCGAATGCTTGACGGTTCTTGGCTGTTCAAATCACAGTTTTTTTGTTGCAGATTGACTTCTCATATGGTGCTTAGAACTTAGAACCATTTAGTCGGCAAAAATAAGAACGGTAAAACATAGCCGATTGCTGTACACAAATTTGAAGCTCATTGCCTAGCACCAACTATTGTTTCAGCAGCGATGTTTGTTGGATCTTATCCTGTTGTCCGTTTTATCTTTGAAACATGCTTCAAACTGAGGCCCCAACGAAATCGTAAAGTTGACACACATGTTTAAAAAAAAAAAAACATGGCTTGTAGATGTTTATAGGGGATATAGATATATATATATATAGTTATGAGGGATATTTGCCTATAGTTTTAAATGGTTGATATGGTGAATGCCATATGATTATAGATTTAGTTCATGGGTTTAAAAACCAACAAACATTAGTAAGAGTGAATATACTGTATGGTGATATGGTTCACCATGAACCCAGTGAAATTCTATGATTACCCTCTGGTAAACTAACAGTTTGCTATTGAAAATTGCCATTTATAGTGGATTTTCCCATTAAAACCTCCATTTATAGTGGATTTTCCCATTAAAACCTCCATTTATAGTGGATTTTCCCATTAAAACTTGTGATTTTCTAGTTTACCAGAGGGTAATGGCTTGATAAACCAACAAACATGTCACCGGGGGCGCCTCACCAATGCTGCATCAGCCAAGGCTTCCATCAAAGGTGGAACAGCAGGCAGATCCGGCGTTCCGTGGAAGCCATGTGTACCTTCCGCTATTCCATGCGTTCCGTGGTTGGGACAAAAAAAACATCTATAGAGGATCTCCCAGATTTTCCAATTTTTTTCCCAGCTATAAACTTCCATCTGTAGAGGATTTCCCATGTGTTCTTTTGATTTTTCCAGCTATAAACTTCCATTGAGTTCGGAGATTTTCATGCAATCGCCACGTTTGATGACACCAGAGGCTATCGATGTTCGAAATTCATGGCACACTGGCAAGAGGCCCTCGAGATTGAGGAGTACCACTCTCCCACTGCGCAGGCTGCGGCTGGCACGCTGGGAAGTTTCACAGGGAGGGCCCAGGAGTTGGTCAAGAGGAAACTACGTAACTACGGGTAGTTTAGTTGATTGTTTAGCCATACATGGGGAAGCATCATGCCAAACAATCCTTCCCCGGATGACATTTAACACTCCCCATAAACCAGGGTAAGAAGTCTGTAGGGTATTTACATCTAGGACCAATGGGGTTACAGGCTGGGCAACCTCACGGCGAAGGAGAAGCGTCCTAAAAATGCTGATGTTTTTCTAATAATTTCTTACAGTTTGCGAACTGGAAAGCACGGTTGTGCATAGATATATCATCGAACTAAATGACCCAGGAGCTGTGCGAAATTACTGCAAGGTATCTGATTTCCACTTCGAGATCGACTCTAGTTTGCCTAGGCAATGCGTCATTCAAAATCGTGACTCACAGCCATATGAGTTCTGACCTGGCTGCAGCTGTGGATAGAGACCCAACTGCTCAAAAATGTAGTAGATGGGAAATCTAGAAGAATTGCACCATCTCTTTCAGAAAGTCATCTAAATATCGAAATAGGACCATGACCTTTGGCAACAATTGATCTGAACTCATCCCTTCTCCCACAGTATTAGATACCGCTTTAAAAACCCTGGTTTAGTACTGGATCTATTCATGACTTGGAGGTGATTTTTTGGAGGATCTCAGGTCCCAGGTCACCAGGTATTCGGCGATATTGGCCCCCCGGTTCATATTAAGCAGCCCCCAGAAAGCATTGTGCAGAGGGGGATGGGATTGTAATTCAGACATCGTATTTTCTGGTTCGTGCTGTTCATCAGGGACTTGGATCAGCCCGGCCAGAATTATGAGACTTATATCCCAACTTATGGAGGTTATCCCAACTGTGAACACCCACCAGCTGGGATAAAAAGCCGAATCCGAAGATTAGAAGAAGTCATGGTCGATATACATCCCCATGTCAAAATCAATGAAACCTGAACATTTAAACTCCTAGAGATGGTTTTACTATTGGACTTGGTCCATTGGTAGTTCCCGCTGAGTTCTTTCCAGACTGATGTGAAACCTTCTTATATGGTGGCAAAAAACATTGATTATTTGCAGCCTAAAGTCATTTCCATTCAACTCCCTGAACACTGATTACATGTGATTTATTATAAATCATATTGAATCGCTATCTTTCTTTCTTAAACTTCCGTTTTTTGGCTTAGTTGCTGACTTTATATTTTTACTGCTTAGAGCGGCTCGCCTCTCATCACCTCCATCGTTTTGCGCGGGAATGGGGTCGCCAGGTGTGCGACCACTGCGGGAAACCAGAATCCCAGTGTCGTCAGCGGATCATTGAAGGCGAAGCTCGGGTGCCTGTGGTTGTAATCCATTGAATCCCATTTATACATGGAGGTTTCCTGAAATTGGGGGATCCCCAAGTTACCATAGGTTTTAATTCTAAGTCATGATATGTCATGACTGGATGATTTGGGGGTAGCCCCATGACTCAGAAAACCCCCACATGGGATACAATTCCTCCAAGTCGAGCTTCTCATCCTTTTTTCCACGGGTTGACTGAGAGTCAGGATAGACACCAAGTCATGATACGATGGGTGATGGGGAAAGTATCAGGGGTGCATTTTTTATATTTTTTCATTGTCATGTGTACTTACCAGAGATCAGATGGGCCATCCAGAGAACCAAGATGTAGTTTGCTCCTTTGCAGGCTATCTCTACAACCCGTTCTACGAGGGGCCGTTGGCGCCTCAGAACCCCGTGCGCGTGCGCGCCCGCGCGGGGAGCACAGGGAGAATGTTGATACGAAGATGCAAAGATTGTGACTGTTGTTTTTTAACCTGGAGAAGGAGATACGAGCAACAAAACGTGGGATACATTCACAACAACGTCCGGGTTGCTGGCTCATTTTTTCTACCCTTTGGCTGTTTCGTGACCAATGTGTTGGAACCTAAAGATGATGCTGATGAGTTGCCTTGATGATTGTTTTCAACTTGCAGAATTCAAGGGCTTGGGGCCTGGTTGGATGAATGCGCAACGGAGGCACCTACAATCCATGTTTGGGTGGGCCTAGCAGAATCACAACAGGTGACGCCATTGTGCACCCTTCAAGGTTGACACGGAACCCCAAGTGGTACGCATTGGTGTCGGCTGTGTCTATTGAACGAGGCAGAACACGGTTGAACACGGTAGCGGTAGAAGGAGACCCCCACAAACAAGGGCAAGCTTTATGTTCAGAGCCAGGGCGCCCCACAGGAGTCAATCTGACAAGTGTGGTTTGATTTCCTTTGGCGACACACAGGGTTTGAGGTCCCGAGCAGAGGCGAACATGCAACACTGGCAACACTTCTTTAGCCCATGTTGCTATCCTTGAGCATTATTGGATTGATGCCACAGCTGAAGGTGTGCAGGTGAGTTCATTTCTTTTGATCTAGTAGGTTGATCATAATTGACGTACATGAGAGAGTACCGTTGATGGCTACTTCTCAACAACCGATAGTTGATAGAGAAGCACCTTGTGCCGCTGCTTATGCCTTCCATGTATACCCGAAAGGGGTATCAGGAAATATGGCCATGTGGCTGAAGGCGGTATCTTTTCCATCATGTTCATGTGATATCAGCTGCCATCTGAGGCATTCGCGCCCACCACAGGCGAGGTGGAAGTCGTTGATGAGTTGGGGATTGGAAGAGGATACTCCGTGATACTAGTTGGATATCTAGTTGGTAACTCAAGGTGAATCCAGCTGATTCAAGAAATTGATGGTTTCCTGATGTTTCCTGGATTCAACCATCATTTTTGCTTGGTGGTGCCTCTGCAGACATTTTAGTAGAAGTATAATACGGTTGCTAGTGTTAGGCGGAAGCGAATAGTAAGCGAAATTTGCACCGGTAGAAAAAGTCGAGTTGTTTCTCAACCTTCACATCCACGTGTCATGGATGCTTGAAGAATCTTGAAGATCAATCCTGACTCGTGGCATTCGATCATTGGTGGGTCTAGTTCTAAACCAGATTAATTAATCCTTTCCCCCTAACACTAGCCCCTCCCCCTAATAATAAACACCTCAGGTAGTTTTTATTATTAGGGGGGTATTTATTATTAGGGGGACCCTAATAGTAAGCGCCAGACCTTAATAATAAAAACGATTTTTCTCGATTTCAAAAGCAATAAAATTCCAATTTAAAACGCAATTAATACATTGCAACAAATTGGATTTCGAAGCGGATCCCTAATAGTAAGCGCCAGACCTTAATACTAAAAACTACTTGGATTCAGGGGACCCTAATAATAAACACCCCGGGGTTGACTAGTTTTTATTATTAGGGGGTGAAACCCACAAATGGTAGGTTTATGTTTAGATTGTTTTCTAAAGGGGATCAATTAAAAGTCAAATTGGCCAACCACAAAATTTCCAAAATTGGAGATGCACCCGAATGGACCCTAGTTTTTATTATTTGGGGGGGTTTAGTGTTGGGGGGAAGGGATTACATCAGATTACCAATCGTTTGGGAGGAGCCCGTCTTGTAATACTTGATTGTGATAGTGTTGCTCATGTGTCCACTATTTTTTGATCCCAGTATCTGGTTTACCCCCACTACATCTCTGGAAATCATGGTTAACCCCCTTTTGTGGCTAGTTAGCTCAGTTACATCTCATGTATACATGTATACCCACTCATACCCACATTGTGGCTGGGTATGTCCCAATTCCATTATAACACCCATGATACTTAATAGTATATTTACAGGTTTGCTTCAATCAATTTTAGGCGAAAAAGGCCGGAAATTGAGAATATGTTTCCTCTCCATTCACCAATCTTATCCATTTGCATTTGGGGTGTTGGGAGCAACCTGTTTTATATCCCCTCTATCCCAAGGAAATCGCAGGTCTCATCCCACTGAACTCCACTGAACTGGATGGATTCTAACCACTTCGATTTTGATCCTTTTTGTGGGATGGAAACACCACTTTTCCCACGAAGAGGTACGTCACGATAGCCAGGTCTTAGCCCTATCACATCATCCCCCTTTGCAACTCGCTTGTTGTTGCTTTTGGGCATGGGTTTACACTGTTTCCTGCTAAAACTTGGAACCAAGTTGGAAGGGCTTCAACAAAGCAGCAAGGATTATCCCATGATTGTCACGCTATTATCCCATTATAATCATTTGACTATTTAGGAGTCATTTTAAATCATCCCAGTCATAAGGGTATGCCCAATTTCATAAACCTTAAGCTTGGGTGACTATGGCATTGGGTTTGCCACAGTATATTATGCCCATGAAATAGCATGACATAATTCCATTTTAACCTCTGGTAAACTAAGATAGCCATGGAAATCACGATTTTAACAGTCAAATCATCGAACTAAATGGTCCATGTTCAATAGCTATGTTAGTTGACTGGAGGATAATCCACATTAATTCCACTATCAACCACTATTGTCTCACGATTAACAACTATTAATGGATATTAACCGCCAGATTTTGGGGGGTTCCTAAAATGGGGGTACCCTGAATCATCCATTTTATAGCATTTCCCATTGTAAACCATCCATTTTAGAGATCCCCCATTTTAGGAAACCTCCATATTCCATATATTCCATGTTGAAAACTGACCTATTCAACCATCAAAAGCGGCAAAGCGGCCATGTTGGGTCACCGGGACCCACAGTCGCCAGGAGCGTCGCAGATCTCTGCCCAGAGCCTTGCCGCAGGTCCCCGCGGCGTCTTCGTCAAGGTTGGCGAAACGTGGAAAAGGTTGGGAAAACGTAGTCAAAACATGCGGCAAACGTGATCAAAGCATGGAAAACCTTTGAAATGTAGGAAACAACATAGACATGGGGGTTTACCTTCAACAATGGAATGAACAGGGGGAAAAACCTTTGAAACATGGGGTTTTACGATGTCTGAATAATCATTAAAACATATACTTACATGGGCTGTGGTTTTAGTAACTACTTGTTACAGTTAAGTAAATTATACTTGCTTTACTAACTACATCTTAACTATATCCTAACTACCTCCTAACTAATTACTAATCCATGTAACTACCCTACTGTTGTTAAGATAGTTATTATTTTTTTATAATTGTTAGCTAAGCATCTTAAAAATCTTTAAAGTATATTAACTAGTTAGTGAAGTTAGTTAAGTAATTATCCTAACCCAGCTAATTAGTTAGATCAGTTAGTTGTATTATAAAATGTCAAATATATATATTTGTGTTTTAAGATTTTGGCTTTTGTCACATTAGCCATTTTGGCTCCTGTTTTTGCATTTTCACAAATTAGCCATGTGGGCTGATGCTTTTTGTTTTCAGACATTAGCCATTTGGGCTGTTGCTTTTCCAGCTGTGCAAATTAGCCATGCAGGCTGATGGCATGTCCATATCTTGTGGAAGTGAATTTATTGTGCTTTCCAAGTGGAATGTGGCTGCAAAAGTTGTGAATGTGTGCATTCCATGCACAGCTTTTTTGGCTCTGCAGATTTCAAGATGGAGGAACCTCAGGAGGAGGAAAGGTATCAGGTGGACATTCAGAAAGCCATTACCATTGCCTTCGACAATAAGCCACCCTTGCAGATTCCAGCTGCTCTGTTGGTGGAGGACAGGGGCAAATAATTCTCAACTTCTTTAAAAACATTGTTTGGCATTTCCTTGTTGGATTCATGGATCTTGCAGGATCAGAATGGGGACCACTTTCTGAAGTTGTCTGCCACCAACTTCACCATCAACAGCCTGATCTGTGGCAAAGCTGCAAGGAATGCATCTTTGGCTGGTGGTAGCAAGATGGTTGAGCTCAAGAACATGAGAAACCAGAAGCTCAGCAACAACCCTGCAGTGGCTGAAGATGGTGAAGACCCTCCTCCAAAGAGGAGACAGGGTGTAGTGACTGTGGTGGAGGTGGATGTGCATGGAACTATGGTTTCTTTCCTTTGCCCTGCCAGAAGACCACAGTTGGCAGATCTGATGGTGAAGTTGGAGCCCCAAATGCTAGCTGCTGTCTTCAAGTTTCTGATGCCAGATTGCATGGAAGAGAGTCCCTCCAGATCTTACAAAAAGACTGGAGCCCATGCCAAGAAGAAAGAAGACTGAAAGCAGAGCTGAGAAAGTGGTCTCCCTGAAAATTGCTCCTTTCAGCAAAATTAGCTTTCATGGCTCAAACATGTTGCTGTGTGCTTGAAAGTCATTAGCCAATGTGGCTCAAACCTAATAGCATGGCATTTTAGCACATTAGCCTTCATGGCTCAGACTCCTGGTTGTGTTTGTAATATGCATGTCCAGTAGCCCAAAGGCTATATCTAGGACATTAGCCTAGATGGCTCATGATGATGTTGCTGCCTTGGCATTTGAAGCACATTAGCCTGCAGCAGGCTATTTTCTTGTTGCAACACATTAGCCTTCAGGCTCATTTTATTAGGATTCAGTTTGGTGTTCATTAGCCCCAAAGGCTCAAACATGTTTGTTCTTTCTACATGGCAGCAAATGGCACTCATGATTGCAAATTCAATGCTTCTTTGCAGCTGCTTTGGAACAAATGAATGGCTATTGCCCATTGCTGCTGGAACACAGCATGCTTGGGGTGGTGGCATCAAGACAGTGCAGTTGGTGAAGCATAGAACAATATAGGTAGCAATGCAAAAGCTATAGCTGCAAAGCAGAGCAAGAACCACACATGCCTCAGGTGTCAAGACACCATATAAGTGTTTGGACCCAGCTACAATCTGTAGCTTTCTGCAGCCATGGAGCTTCATGTGCAACAGGAGATGAAAACATTGCTTGAGTCGCAGCAAGGAGTCAATGTCAAGCTGACCAAGATTTTGGAACTTCTCACCCAACATGGGTTGGTATACAAGACTTGCTTGAAGGTGACAGACTTGCTGTGTCACCCTGAGAACAGAGGTGGCAGTATGGTTCAGGCACATGACTGTTGGAAGAAAGGTTCTTTGATCCTTAGCAGTGGATTGAAAGAGTCTTTGCTTCATTCAAGCTCACTGTGCATGGAAATGGGCAAAGGTGAGAAGAAGAAAGAGCAAGTGCAAAGGAATGAAGCTTTGATGAAAGCTTCAGAAAACCTGCTGGGCTCTGTCACCCAAGGTGAAAGGTATTTGACATTGGGAAGCAGCCACTTTGTCATGTTCCTCAGAGCTCAGGCCCAAGGCTGTGTCAGCCCAAATGGTGAAAAGTTAGCTTTGTCTGAAGAGCTAAGCAAAGTGCTTGCCAATGGATGGGAATGGACAGTTGTCAAAGCAGAGGTGGAGGAGGCCTTCCCTGGTTTTCCAAGATGGGCTGCCAGTACCTTGAACTCTGTCAACTCCAACACCAAGGTAACTTCTGAGTTGGAGGCCATGCTGGAGATTGCGAACTTGTTGAAGCAAGGTAGAAAATTGGATGACTGTGTGAAGGCTGTCAAAGAAGGTTTGCCCACCTGTGGAGAGTATATGGATGACATTGCCTACTTTGTGAAGCTTTATTCTGGAGGGGATGCCTTTCCAATTTTGTATCTCCTGAAAGATTTCTGCTTCTTGGATGGCATGCCAGCATCATGAGCTGGTAGACTCAAGTCAACCACATTAGCCTTTAGGCTCCTCAACCACATTAAAATCCAAGCACATTAGCCCTTAGGCTCAAATCAAACACATTAGCCTCTAGGCCCTAGGCTCATCAACCACATTAGCCCTTGTAGGCTCAAATCCAAACACATTAGCCCTTAGGCTCAAATCAAACACATTGACCATTATGGTTCCAGTATAGCCTATGAAGAATGGCTCACACATGAGCTTTTTCTTTTGAGCTTTCTTTTCCACATGGCTTTCAGGCTCCAAATATGGTCCCAGCATTTTGGCTGGCTCAGAGATGATGTTTCAACTTAGCCACTTCGATTTCAAGCAGAAGGAGAACAAGTTGCCTATGACCAGGGCAGCCTTGCTGTGCACAATTTTAACTTCAAAGAAACATGCTGATGGCATCAGCAAGCTGGTGTACAAAGCAGATTTGGACAAGATGAAAGGAACCTTGAAGGAAAAGACATTGAAGATGGAAAGTTTGCTGAAACAAGGGTGGAACCAGGTTCAGCAAAGCTCTTGCACATCAGCCTTGAAGGCCTTGTGCTTTGGAAAGTTTTGTGTGAGATTGGTGTTGCACCTCCTTTCCAAGGAGAAGCATTCCAGAGATCAGCCTTTCGAAAGTGTGCAGAGCATTGTTGATCAGTTTGCAGTGGATTTGCTTGATCCAAACTTGAAGGCAGCTTCCAGTGGTGCAGCTCCAGCCCCAAAGGCTCAAGAAAGCCAATCTTCTGCAGAGGAGGTGAAGGATTTGCTCAATGCGACCCCAAAAGCCATGGCACAGCTGGACAACCCACACTTGATGCTGGATGCATCATATGTGAACCCTTCTTTGCATGAAGACAAAGTATTCAGGTTGAAGAGTTGGACTGACACTGGTGTGGAATTTGTTCACACACCTCTCTTTGGAGCAGAAGAGACAGAGATGTGTGACTTTACCAAGCTGAATGCATGGAAGTTGACAAAGAGAGGCATGCCCAAAAAATGCACCCAAGATATGGCCTTGCTCAAGGCCGTGCACACCTCTGAAACCTTCAAGGCAGACTTGAAGAAGGCAGAAGTTCAAAGCTTGCTGCTGAAAGCTTACAAAGACCATTTGGACACAGTGCACAAGAGCTTGATCTTTGCTCATGTGCCTTCCCCAGCTTTATTTTGTGATGTGAAAGTGAAGAAGGGAGGTCTGACCTTGTTCCCTGTTGGCACAATTCAGAGCCTGAAAGGAAAGGACATGCAGAAGGTCAAAGGAGTGGTGGTGGAATATCAGCAGGAGCAATTCTTGGTGCAGCCCTACAAGGGCTTCAAGGACTTTGATGATGAGTCTGCTGATGGTGTTCTCATTCCATACAACTTTGTTGGANCTTGGTGCAGCCCTACAAGGGCTTCAAGGACTTTGATGATGAGTCTGCTGATGGTGTTCTCATTCCATACAACTTTGTTGGAACTACATCTGAGGAGGAGGATGTGACCATGGTCAGCAAAATGGTGACCTATGAAGGTCTGAAAATCCCTGTGCTGACAAATGACAAAGCTTTGGCAAAGGAGATTCAGCTGCTCAAGGCAGAGCCTGACGATGGTGAGGCAGCAGGGGCTCCTCCCTCCAAAAGGAGGAAGACAGGCTGAAAGGCCTAGCAGTTGGAAGAAGCTGCTGAACTTGCTGTCATATGTTCAACGAAGCAGGAGGTGGCTTTCACATCTTGCTGTGGAAAACCATGGCAGAAGACAATGGCACATTNTGGAAGAAGCTGCTGAACTTGCTGTCATATGTTCAACGAAGCAGGAGGTGGCTTTCACATCTTGCTGTGGAAAACCATGGCAGAAGACAATGGCACATTTTCCTTGGCAGAAAATGGTCACCTTCTGTCCTTGATGAAACACATTAGCCTTTAAGGCTCAAATATACATATTAGCCTGTATGGCTCAAACATGTACATGAGCCTTCTGGGCTGAAAGT
>BGPT01000002.1:914357-1019876 GCA_003297045.1 Symbiodinium sp. clade C Y103
GCTCAAATATACATATTAGCCTGTATGGCTCAAACATGTACATGAGCCTTCTGGGCTGAAAGTATTTGACTGACACATTAGCCTTAATGGCTCAAATATACATATTAGCCTGTATGGCTCAAACATGTACATGAGCCTTCTGGGCTGAAAGTATTTGACTGACACATTAGCCTTAATGGCTCAAATANCATATTAGCCTGTATGGCTCAAACATGTACATGAGCCTTCTGGGCTGAAAGTATTTGACTGACACATTAGCCTTAATGGCTCAAATATGTTCATTAGCCCCCATGGCTCAAACCTACTGTATGCCAGTTTTTCTTGTTTGTGTGGTGTGTTTTTTTTGTTTTCTGTTTGGCCAACCTTTCAATAGCAAATTAGCCACCAAGGCTCAAACAATGTTATGGTTTCTGTAACAATGCCTTGGATTGATTTGGCATTGTGCATCTGATGCTGACTTTTTGCACAACATTCTTTTTGCTCAAGGCTGAACACCTTCAGCCCAAATGAAGAGGCATGCAGATGTCAGCCTCCAATCCCTGGAAGAGATTTCCAGGGACCCTGTGCCTGGTGACCTGGATTTTTTGATCCAGCAGGAGAGGGTTTTTTCAACTGTTTTCATCACATCTACATGCTGTTAATATAAATGATTTATGTATACTGTATATATGTTTTACATAGATCTATATTAGGAAATTGTCTTGGGGCATTCATTTGTGCAATGCCCCTGTGTAGAACGAAGCAGCCTTGCTTGAATGTGAAGGGCAGCCTGCTGCTGAACCTCCTGAAGAGGCAGGTCCTTTTGAGAAATGGTTGGAGGCAGGATGCTCTCCTTCTGCTCTTGATGGGGCATGGACAGCTGCTGAAGAACCAGAAGCTGGGCACGATGTGGATCCACAGGAATGGGAAGAGGTTTTGGATGAGGAGGACCTTGAGCACTATGGTTCCTACTATCAAGCTCACTACTGGACAGCTGCAGATGGAAGCAGCCACCAGCTGAGTGAGGAGAGGGTTGATTACTGTTTTATTTGTAAAGTTTTTCAAAATTTGCCCCTGCAGGACTGGCCGCAGAAGACTGAGCAGGACTATGGCACTGGACAGGCTTGGCAGCCTAGCGGTGAAACTTGGACCTATGACCAAATAGTGGGGTATGGCCAGTGGACTGACTCTGATGGAGATCAAAGGGATGGCTATGGCACTTGGGATGAATGGTCTCAGGAGGTGAAGGAGGAGATCCAGCAAGATCATGGAACAGCCCCAGTCGACTACAGCCAGCATGCTGCCACCTTTGAGGACATGATTTAGTTTTAGTTTTTTTGCTTCAGCTGCATGAACTGTGAACTGCTGTCCCTGAAGGACTGGCAAGATGAGTCCAAAGAGGAGTATGTGGACAAGTCCAGTGCCCATGGCTGGGAGGCTCATGGAGTGAAGTAGCATTGCAAAGTTCTGCAAGCTTATAACTCTAGTATCCCACTATGTTTCTGAACTTGTTCTCATTTCCCTGCAGGAAGAGATCCAAGAGTGGAACACCGACCTTGACTCCAAGACCGCTGAGCATGGCACCAGCTGGCCAGCATCAGAGGACAAGTTTTTCTATGACTTGACTTCTCTGAAAAAGTCTGTGCAGAGGATCATTTTGTTGTTTTTTTAATTTATTTGACAAGGTTTTTGCATGTCTGAGATTCAAAGGATTTAAGTCCCTGCAAGGACACCAATTCTGCAGAGACCAATGCAGATGCTGCTGGATCAGCTTCTTCACCAAGTGCTCCTGTTGGTCACTATGACCCTGAGACGATGTACCCACCACCAGGGTATAAATGGTGGAATGGCAAGCTGATGAAGCTGACAGAGCAGGAGAACCAAATGATCAAAGAGCACTTGCACCCTGAAACTGGTAGGAAGCCCAAGAGTGGCTGGCAGAACAGGTGTGTCTTAATGCTGGCCTTGTACAATAAAGGCAGGTGGAAGGAACTTGACCGAATCTGCACTCTTTTTAGTGGTCACCATGCTGTTGGCTTCCAAGTGTTATGCTTGGAAAGTGCCATTCAGCAATGGCAGGATGCTGGCCCTAGAAAGTGTGGTTACCCTTGGTAAAAAAAAAGCAAAAGTGGTTAAGTCAAGTGCCAGCAAATACTTGTTCTTGGTGTATGAAAAAGGGACAACCACAGTAAAGAGCACAGAGCCTAGAAGGCTAAACCACCGACAAAGCCTGGCAATGGCTGAGATGAAAAAAAATGGATTGAGCTCTTGCAGCTTTGAGCTTGATGAGCTGATGCAANGAGCCTAGAAGGCTAAACCACCGACAAAGCCTGGCAATGGCTGAGATGAAAAAAAATGGATTGAGCTCTTGCAGCTTTGAGCTTGATGAGCTGATGCAAGCAGTTTACATTAGCCCTGCTGAGGCTCAACAAATGAAGCAAAAAATATAATTTCACCTTGTGTGGTTGATTTGTTTTTGGTTCAGTTCTGTGGTTTGTGTCTATGAAATTCTTTTTGAATTTCAAATTCAGACCGATGAAGCTGCATTCCAACTATGTGAATTTCAATTCAGCATGCTGAATTGAAATGCAAACTGTTGGAATTTCAATTCAGCATGCTGAATTGAAATTCAAATACTTTTCAATACAACTTTTATAGAAAAACTATTTTTTTCTAATTTGCAAAGTGTTTGGGTTCCAGTTGTGAGCACTAATGCATCACTTTTTTCTCTCAATTTCCTGTTTGTTTTCTTTTTGAAAAATCAAATTAGGTAGGTAATTTGCAGCTAAACCACATGGTCCAGGATCAAAGCTTTTAATATATAGAAACTAAAACACTAGCCTCCCAGGCTCAAACCCTGCCAGAGTTTTGCACAAGCACATTAGCCCTGGAGGCTCAAACTTCTCAGCTCTGCCAGCTTTCAGATTAGCCCTTGAGGCTCAAACCTGCATAGTTCCCATAGAATTTCAAATTAGCCTGGGTGGCTACCTTCCAACCAAAACAACATATAGATATCATTAGCCTTGGAGGCTTCTTCTTTCTCAGCTGTTGAAGACAAACACATTAGCCTTGTAGGCTCAGCCCTTGGAAACAATTCCAGCCACCACATTAGCCCTTGAGGCTCAAACCTGGTTACCTGGCATAGTGAGCCCAATGTTGCTATCATGAACATCCAGGACTTTGGCTCCACAGCATACCTGGCCCAACCTGTCCCATTGTGGAGCAAGCCCCCAACTATGCTGCTTGAGTTGCTCCTGGTTCTGCTGTGCATCCTGTTGTTACAGGTGATCCTCCAGCTGAAGGCTGTGAACACAACANTGGAGCAAGCCCCCAACTATGCTGCTTGAGTTGCTCCTGGTTCTGCTGTGCATCCTGTTGTTACAGGTGATCCTCCAGCTGAAGGCTGTGAACACAACAATGGACCAGATAGCAGGGAACCTCACCAATATGTGGTGGCTGGCTGACTCCATCAACAACTGTGTCCACTGGCACCAACAAGACACTTCCGACATGGTCCATCAGCTGGACACCTTGACCCACTTGGTAAGAGACCTGAAGGTGCAACTNCATCAACAACTGTGTCCACTGGCACCAACAAGACACTTCCGACATGGTCCATCAGCTGGACACCTTGACCCACTTGGTAAGAGACCTGAAGGTGCAACTAAACATCCTCATTGATCCCAAGATCAGCTTGATGGAGGAGGAGATGGGACTGGTGGATCCAATCTATGGTGGCAGCAGCTCTGACTTGAACCCTGCACCCTGAGTCTGTGTGGAGCTGGAAAAAATTCCTGCATCGTTGATCCCTGCAAGTCATAAGGAATTGGCTGAAGCACACTAGCCTTTGAGGCTGTCTACTCATGGTCATTAGCCTTCAAGGCTTGCAAGTTGATCCATGTGTAGACACTTGATTCTGTTGATTAGCCTGCAGGGCTACATAGCTAGCATGCATGGCTCATACCTTCCCTTCCCTGCCAACCCACTGGTGCTGCATAGCAGCTCACCAAAGAAACCTCTGCATGCCTCTGTGGCTCAAACACTTTGAGCAAGTCCTTAGCCTGCCTGCACCATAGATGTTGCTTCTTTGCCTTTTTCAATCAAACCACATTAGCCTTTGAGGCTCACACTGTAAATTTGATCCTTTCTTACAAGCCATTAGCCTGCCTGGCTCATGGATGCTGTTCTTGTTCCTTGGTGCAGACCCACATCAGCCTTTCAGGCTCAAACTATACATGTGAAGCTTCTAAGCAAGCCATGAGCCTGCCAGGCTTATATTTTATTCTTTTTTCCACTTGAAGAATTAAACAAGCCCCTGAGGCTCACACATGTCTTGGCCATCTAAGACATCTTTGTTTGCATGCAAGCAAGACCCAGCCCTTTGGGCTCCTAGACTGAGAGAGGACCATGCAAGACATATCAAACATGCATGGCAGCATCAAGCTTCCAAGCTTTCCCACCACATAGGCATGGCTATGTGACATGTTCTCCCATCTCAGCTTTCTTTCATCTCTTTGGTGAACTGGCAGCCATGGCTGCATGGAGTGTGGAAGATTTCCTAAAGGAAATTGAAGATTTGGAAAGTTTGCAGAAGATAAGGCCTACAGCCTTAGCTATTCCCAAGTTGCTTGAAGCTTTGGAGCACAAGATCAAGGCTATAGAGTCTTTGACCCCTTCAATGCTGCTGAAACTGACAGAAAAGCTTGAAGCTTCCAGTCTGCCTGAAGATTTGAAGTCAAGCTTACAAAATGCAGTGGATGAGAAAGTTGTAGGTGTTTCTGCTGGTGCCTTGAAGCTCCAGGCTGGTTCCCAAGTTCTCTTGTCTCTGTGGAACTACTTGAGTGCCAAGGAGTGGCATATGGTTCAATCTGCACCATATGTGGAAGCTGTGCATGTTTGTGTGAAGAGGCTGAGAGCAGTGGTGGTCAAATCGATGAAGGAACAAACCAAGAAACATGCTTTGGCCCTGCTGCTTCACCTGATGATCCAAAGAGGGGAGCCCAAACCTCCCCCTATGGAGGTCTACAAGCTTGGCAACTATTTGCATGACTGCTTTCTTTCTTGCAAACAGCCAAGTTTGGTGGCTGGATTTCTCAAGTACCCAGAGAAGCCTGCAGACTTGGGAGATGATTTCATGAAAGCTTGCTACCAAGGAGATGACTACCCACAGCCTGTCAGCTCTTTGGTTCCACCTTCTGTGGGAGCTTTGTTGAAGGATGCTATTGTGAGAAACACACATGCTGACCTTCAAGACAATGAAGCTTTCTGGCCAAGCAGACGGCTTAAACAGAAAGCAAGTGCCAGGACAGATGCTGAAGGTGACATGGACAAGTTTTTTCGATTGATGCAAATGATGAAGGAGATGGCCAAGGGAATGGATGACCCCAAGATTGAGATCTTGAAGAAAAGAAGGACTTCCAGCTTTTCATGCAGGTCCTTGGAAACTCCAGAGCGATTGGCCTTGGATGACTTGCCCCAAGGGGCACAGGAAGCTGCTGGATGCCTTCAGCAGCCTGCAGCTGCTGCAGCTGAAGCTTTGACAGNCTTGCCCCAAGGGGCACAGGAAGCTGCTGGATGCCTTCAGCAGCCTGCAGCTGCTGCAGCTGAAGCTTTGACAGCTGCCACAATTCCTTCTCCAAACATGACCACTGAGGTTGAAGAGAAAGAGTCTGAGAACACTGGTGTTGCACCTTGTGAGGAAAGTCAGGAACATGATTCCTTGGAAGAGTTTGAGAAGAAGGCTTTTGAGCAGCTTCAAGCCAGAAACAAAAAAAAGACAGAAGAGAAAGAGCCCAAGCTCTTGAAAAGACCAGCTGCTGCCAAAAAGGCTTGTGTCCCTGAGAAGCCTGGGAAAAAGACTCTTCAGTCCACAGCCCTCAAGAGACCAGCTGCTGCCCCAGCTGCTCCAAAAGCTGCTGCCTTGCCAGCTAAGCCAAAGAACAATTGCTGGGGATGTTCCAGATGTCGAGGAACACCATCTGGATGTGACAAGTGTGATTTTCCTGAATATACTGGAACCAGGCTCAATGGAAAGGATGCCTGGAAGAAATGGCATGCCCAGAACTGCAAAAAGCAGATTTGAGCTGCTTGTTGGAACTTGGGATGGCAGATGGGGCAAAGCACCTTCTGACCAGTTGGTGATTTGATGGGGTGTATCTGCTGAAGGATCCTGAGGCTGATGGATGTGCCAAAAA
Source organism: Symbiodinium sp. clade C Y103 (assembly GCA_003297045.1). Classification (NCBI taxonomy): domain Eukaryota; class Dinophyceae; order Suessiales; family Symbiodiniaceae; genus Cladocopium; species Cladocopium sp. clade C. Next base: position 920,531 of record BGPT01000002.1, read on the forward strand.
ATTACTCTTCCTGCAAGCCTAGCCATTAGCCACCATGGCTGAAGTCTTCACATGTCAATGTGTGCTTTTCTTCCCTGCAGCCATCAGCCCTTTGAATGCTTTTCTGCTTTCACATTAGCCATTTTGAGGCTCATTATGTCTGCCAGATTAGCCTTGTAAGGCTCATTCATGTGTACCAAATTAGCCTTGTGAGGCTCAAAACATTTCACTAGTCTTAGTGGCTCAAAACAATTCATTAGCCTTAGTGGCCCCAAGCATTTCATTAGCCTTAGTGGCTCAAAACATGTCATTATAGAGTGGCTCAAAACATTTCATTCGCCTTAGTGGCTCAAACACTGACACAGCTGTGGGCCAACTATGGCATTGTTTGCCTTGTGTTCCTGTCACACATTTCTTGCTTACATTCTGTTTAAGTTAATTCACAAGTATGATTCCATGTATCTGTTGCAGCACACCTGCCCAAAGAAAGTGCATGGGTGAGGCATTGCAATACCATCAGTAAATTTGAACAAGAAAATATTCAAGGCTGATAGACATGTGAAACAGAGCTTTGCAAAACACATTATTTTTGAGACATGCTTCATGGCCTTCAATGGAAATCATTCTCATGTTTGATGATGTTTGATGATGTTTGATGATGTTGGTCAACTAGGTGTCATGGAACCCCACCACCAGGGCCATGGCACTTCAAGGGCCAGTAAACTGGCCAAGTTGACCAAGTTGAGGAAGACCATTCCTCGGACAAGCAAGAGTGCATTGGAGGCGATTTTGCAGACCATCAAGGATGAGGGGTTGCCTGAGCTCACCACTGCAAAGAATATGAGAGAAGGGTGCAAAGCNGACAAGCAAGAGTGCATTGGAGGCGATTTTGCAGACCATCAAGGATGAGGGGTTGCCTGAGCTCACCACTGCAAAGAATATGAGAGAAGGGTGCAAAGCTGCTTTGGAGCAAATGGATGGCTATGGCCCATTGCTGCTGGAACACAAGCTGCATGCTTGGGGTGGTGGCATCAAGACAGTGAAGCTGGTGAACTTGCTGTCNTTTGGAGCAAATGGATGGCTATGGCCCATTGCTGCTGGAACACAAGCTGCATGCTTGGGGTGGTGGCATCAAGACAGTGAAGCTGGTGAACTTGCTGTCATATGTTCATGGGGCCTACAAAGCAGGAGGTGGCTTTCATACCTTGCTCAGGAAAACCATGGCAGAACACAATGGTCCACTTTCCTTGCTAGTTTATGCAGATGAGGTGACACCTGGAAATGTCTTGGCTAATGTGCCCAGCAGGAAGATGTGGTGCATCTACATATCCATAAAAGAATTTTCTTTACATCTGCAAAAGGAACATGCATGGATGACAGTTGGGTTGATCAGAAGTGACATTGTTGCTTCCTTGGATGGTCACTTGAGCCAAGTTTTGGCTGCACTCTTGGAATCTATTTTTTACAGCAGCTATGGAAATGTGCAAGAATTGGGGCTGCAACTTCAGGNCCTTGGATGGTCACTTGAGCCAAGTTTTGGCTGCACTCTTGGAATCTATTTTTTACAGCAGCTATGGAAATGTGCAAGAATTGGGGCTGCAACTTCAGGAACCACCAGGTCACCAAGCAACTGGCAAAAGGCTTTTCTTGAAGCTGGGTTTTTTCATCATGGATGGGCAAGCNGCAAGAATTGGGGCTGCAACTTCAGGAACCACCAGGTCACCAAGCAACTGGCAAAAGGCTTTTCTTGAAGCTGGGTTTTTTCATCATGGATGGGCAAGCTGCCAAATTCTCTTGGAGCACCAAAGGAGACAGTGGTAGCCGCTTTTGTCAGCAATGTGCAAACATTTTCCAGCTTGCTGATGACAATGACAATGATGCAGAAGATGGCTTCATGTCAGAAATTGCAAAGCATTGCAAATTTGAACAATTACACCTGGTGACAGACCAGGAAATCTTCAAGAGTTGGGACAGGATGAAAGAAAGACATGGTAATGTGTCCAAGAAAGAATTCCAACAGTGGGAACAAGCTGCTGGGATTAGTTTTTCACCTTTTGCTTTATTGGCAAATACAACACTNAGAAAGACATGGTAATGTGTCCAAGAAAGAATTCCAACAGTGGGAACAAGCTGCTGGGATTAGTTTTTCACCTTTTGCTTTATTGGCAAATACAACACTCAGGCCTATCCTAAAGCCAACCCAGCAAAACTGCTGGGATTGGATGCACTGCTTGTTGTCGAATGGGGTGATGAACATGGCTCTCTACAATGTNGTGAGAAGAAGCCCATAGTGGCTCAAAGAATTCTATATTCAGCCTTCAGGCTCATGCAGATGTTTTTTTCTGAGCATATGATATACATTGCAGGTGTTCAAGCTGACAAGATTGGGTTGGCCACAAATATTTTTACTAGCCTTTCATGGCTCAACTTTTTTGTTGGTTGCTTGTCAGAAAGACATTAGCCATTATTGGCTCAATTTTCAAACTGTTTTTGCTGGTGGCTTGTCAGAAAGACATTAGCCATGTTTGGCTCAAGTTTCAAACTTTTTTTGTTGGTGGCATGTCAGAAGGACATTAGCCATGTTTGGCTCAATTTTCGAGCAGCTTGCAGCTCTTGCTGATTCAAACATAGTAATCAAATTGTTTTTGGTTTTATGTGTGTTTATGAGTATATTATATATATATTTTATATATATATATATAAATTTATTATTATTATATATATATAATTTATATTATATATATATATATATCTATATTTATTCATGAAAATTAGCAAAACTAACTAGTTACTAACTAGTTAGCTAACCCTTTACTAACTATTTATAACTAACTAACTTAATTTCCAATCTAACTAGTTAGTAATCATCTTAACTTTCAACTTAACTCACTTAACTAGTTAGTAACCCCACAGCCCATCTAAGTGGAGTTGCTGTTGAACAGCAGAGCTATCACCACCGGAACATGGATTGCCCCACGTCATGTGACAGCAGGGCAGCAAAAGCCGTATACGTACTGTATTTGTTTTTGCGCACTTTGAAGCTGATGCCGAACACACGAACTGTCTCCTCCGCTAATTTGTTCACCCCAGGAGACGACAGACCCATCGACCAAACGAGCTGCGAAGGCGCAGCCATTGCCTTAAATCCCGACAACATTTTGTAATTTACCTTGCACTTCCGAGGCATCTCCGCCTTCTTCGAAGCAACCCCAAGTTGCGACAGATCCGTCCACGAGAATAGCAGCAAATGCAGACCTAGTAGCTGCAATGTGTGTCACTTTTCCATTCAACCGGTGCTGCACCGAAGAGCTGTCACCGCCTTGATCATCCATCCCCCAGGTCACCACAGATCGATTTGCCAGGACTGCTGCGAAGGCGCTCTCATTCGAAAACAAGCACTGCACATCGCGCAGCTGCGCTTGAACCTGGGAGCTATCGCCTCCAAGACACGTTTACAAACAGAGCTTTTACACAGAAGAGCATCTACACACAGGCACGTCTAAACAGAGAAAGCCGTTACACACAGAAGCTTTGACACAGAAGAGCTTTTGTACCAAGACGCGTTGACACACAGGAGCTTTTACACAGAAAAGCCTTTACACACAGACGCGTTTACACAGAGAAGTCTTTGCACGCAGAAGCTTTTACACACAGAAGCTTTTACACAGAAGAGCCTTTTACACACAGACGCGTTTACACACAGGAGCTTTTACGCAGAAGAGCGTTTACACACACGAGCTTTTACACAGGGAAGTCTTTCCACGCAGAAGCTTTTACACACAGAAGCGGAACTTTACACAGAAGGGCGTTTACACACAGACACTTTTACAAAGACAACTCTTTACACACAGAAACATTTACACACAGAAGCTTTTACACAGAAGACCTTTTACACCAAGACGCGTTTACACACAGGAACTTTTACACAGAAGAGCGTGTACACACAAGAGGTTTGGATTGCCGCTAGGCTTTACACGCAAAAGCTTTTCACACACAGCAGAAGCTTTTACACCAAGACGCGTTGACACACGGAAGCTTTTTCATTTCATGCGAAAGGGTTGTCCCGGATAAATTGAAATCGCAATTTTACCTCAGTTTTTGCGCATCGAACCTCATTTCTTGCGAAAGGGTTGTGCGCGACAAATTGAAATCGCAATTTTACCTCAGTTTTTGCGCATCGAACCTCATTTCGTGTGAAAGGGTTGCGCGCGACAAATGCAATCCGGCATTTGCCTGCCCCGCCGCCTTAAGAGACAATTTAGAAGAGCTTGAGACGTATGAGTTTTTGGTAGGAGTTTTACTACTCCTGAGTATTAACTCCAATGCAACAAGTCCTGTGTAACAACTCTTGATGTACATGATGTAGATGATGTACATGATTTAATGAAATGTACGTGATGTAGATGATATACATGATGTGTATATATGAGATGTAGGTGATGTAGATGAGATCATAGATGAGATGATAGATGAGATGATGTTGATGATGTTGATGAGATGTTGATGTAGATGATGTAGATGATTTGTACGAGATGTATGTGATGTAGATGAAGTTGATGTAGATGATGTGGGAGATGTAAAAAAAGTAGGAGATGTGATGTAGATGAATTTGGTAGCTGTTCTTTGGGAAAAAACCCTTCGCAGGAGCTTTCGGGATAAACTGATCCCCCTAGAAAATCACCAGTCAACAGAAAATTCAGATAAAAATCGTACAGCAAATCCAGGAATCTTCAAGTATTTTGCGAAGGCCACGAAGATGGGAATGCCCTGACAGGAGTCTGGAAGGCACCAGCAACAGGAGGGGCAACTGATCCTCTCCGCCTCCTCGTTCACCTAAGATAAGATGACACGAGGGGGTGGAGGACGAGCAGGACAGCCAGGTTTTAATCCCTTCCCCAGTGGTTAAACACCCCACAAAAACCACTGTTGGACAATGGGATGAAACCACACATATTTGGGACATTTTGGGACCATAGAATGGGGGTGTTTAGTAATTCGGGGGATGGCTATGTTAGATTTGAAGGGGCTTGTGAGCCCCCTAATTTCCCCAAAAATAGAAAACGCTCCCAACACGTTGGCGAATTTATTTTGCAGTTGAAATCTCACAGAAAGTTCGATATGTTTCTTTTAAAGACCATCAGGTGGCTAGAAAAGTCTCATTGTTGCGTCTTGGCTCCCCATTTTTTGTAGTGAATCTGAGTACCATGGCTGCTAATCGTTCCCTCCATTCATTGCTGAACATTCTGTGGGTTTGACGGTTTGACCGGTTCCCATGGAACTTTCCCACTACCGTTCGTTTCATGTCTTCGGATCATTGCAGATCATTACAGATATTCCAATTATGTCCTCATTATACCAGTAGTACCGCACAAGGCGGTGGCGGAAGTTTCAAAGATAGGAAACCTATAGGAGAGGTTGGTCGCTGTGAATGATGGATGGCAGAGACTGACAACATCCAAAACCAAGCAATTGTGCGAGACTTCCTTCAAACATGGAACATTGAGTGCAGCCCTGACGACCTCGTAACAACATCCAAAACCAAGCATTTCTGCGAGACATCCTGGGTAGTGGTAGGTGTAGTTGTAGTTGCACTTGTAGTTGTAGCTGTGGTTGTAGTTGTAGTTGTAGTTGTACTGTAGTGTAGTGTAGCGCGATGTAGTGCGACGCTCCGAAACGCAGCAATTCTACGAGACTTCCTCCATGTTCGAAGCTAACCACATCAAATACGAAACCATTCTGCGAGACTCCCTTCAAAACTGATCAGTTCAGTGCAGAGCTGACGTCCTCGTACCAATGCGTTTTGCGATTCTTCCATGCCATGTCTCTAAAGTACTGCGCCTGCCACGAAAAGGTGAAGCCAGGTCATACCAAGTCCTGCACCTGTCACGCAAAATCATCTTAGCATACCTGAAGATCTGATGCTCGAAAATGCAACCCATCTCAGGAAATCAGCGCCCTGACCTCTTAACATGTTTGCTTGAGGTGTCTCTTGTACTGCGCCTGCCACGCGAAATGCATATCCTCTTCAAATGTCCCACGCCTGCCATCGTTTTTGAAAATGCTACAAAACCCACACGTTTAGCTCACTTTTGACAAGGCGCGGTATCCCTTGCGCCTGCCACACAAAACGAAATCTGAACGTCCAAGAGTGCTCCGAACGTGTGGTGTTTTTAGCATGTTGACTTCCAATGTGCTTCGCGCCACAGCGCCGTGCACTTTTTCGACATCGCAACTTCCAAATATGGTCCGACCATGACGCGTTTTCAACCTTTTTACTTCGAAATGTGCTTCGCGCCACAGCACCGTGCACTTTGTCAACATCTCAACTTCCAAAAGTGCTCCGAAGGTGACAGTTTTTTAGGCTTTTGACTTCCAAATGTGCTTCGCGCCACAACGGCGTGCACTTTTTCCACATCTCAACTTCCAAAAGCGCTCCGACGCTGAGGTGTTTTGTAGCTTTTTACTTCCAAATGTGCTTCGCGCCACAACGGCGTGCATTTTTTCATCTTTCATCTGCCAAGATGGCTCCGCACCCGCCGCTTTAGCCTCCGGAGCCACAAAGAATTGGAAAAACACAGTGTTTTTCGACTTTCCTACCTTTTTGCGCACACTTTCTCCTCTCTGATCTTCTCTCTTCTGACTTTCTCCCTCTTCTAACTTTCTTCCTGGCTGTGCTTTTCCATCTGTCCATATTGTCGGAAGTTTGACTTCTAAATTTCCTTCGACCATCATGTTTGGTGGTTAGAATCACCATTTTTGTTGGTTGAAATAACCCAAGTCATAACCCAATCTCCATCACCGATTCCACCAGATCTTCCAGGGCTTCCCAGTGGCCCAGTCGTTATAGTCCATTCCTTCCGTGTATTTCCTCTTCTCCTCATCCGCAATGACCACACCAAAGACCATCCGGCCATTCTCCTCGTTGGCGAATTCCTCTTCGGTATTCTCCGGATCATACCTCGGTTGGTTGAAAGGAAAAAACAACTGGTGACTTGCTGCAATATTTGTGGCTTTAAGAATGTTAAGTGGGATACATATGGATACTGGATAACAACCAAATAAAAAAATATGGTAGGGGCGGGAGGTTTACCGGTCGCTGACCTGGTTTCAAGTTGGATGTATTGAAAAGTACTCTCTCGCTGCTCTCATTGCGATAGTGACAACATTTCTGGAATATTCAACTTTGACGGATCATGTTTGTTGTTTTGTCCGTTTAAGTCGAATATGTTTTGGAACAATAGTACACATGACACGAAAGTGTCTATGACCAGATCCCATTGGCACGACACGTTTCATCATCTTGGTAGGTAGATCTTTATCAGACATGCAAACATGTCCAAAGTGCTTCTTCAGTCAGAAAGCGTTCATGCAATTTCTCAGGTATCAGGTACAGTATTTTCAGTGCAGGTGATGTCGAAAAATGCTGTGAGTCATCTTGTTTTTACGGTTTGCTAGTGCCCTTGAAATTTTAGTGGATTAACTAGTTGAGAAAATTGGACAAATACGGAGAATGGCAAACATCTGGCCAATTAGTCCGTCCAGATACTCTTCCAAGAGACTCCTGACCAACTTGTACTGGGCACTCAGGTAGCAGGTTCCCATCCTAAGCGGCCGTGACTCATGGAACGATAGGCTGTCATTTATATTTGAGTGTGAACCAACAAAATGGTGATCTAAACCAAGACAAATGGTGGTATCATGGGGAGATCATAGGATTTAATTTGGATTATCTGGAGAAATTACTATCGGTGGTGCTCCATACTTAGGTCGGTGCACATAGCTAGGTGAACTTGGGCTTATGGTGGATATATCGAACTAGTTAGAGGGGGTTGCAAACCAACCTATAACTGGGAGAGCCCACCTTGTATCTCATGTCCCTTGAAAAATCTTCAAAAGCTTACTGAAGTCTGGGGCATATCCCTTGAACAACTTACTTAAATCAGGGGGTTGCCTCTCAGTGATGAAGATTTTCAAAAACTCCTCAGATCTATAGATATGTGAGATCTATGATTCTACCAAAGTAATATGGTCAACCCAATTCTAAACCATCCCCAAGGGGACCGGAAACGGGTGGCCTTAAAAAAAACTATCCCCAAATAGGTTTGTCTGAAAATTGGACACCCCTAAATCCTCTGGTTGATCATCACATTCCCAATTCATTTGGAGGTATACCCAATTTTTAGACAAACCCAGTGCACACCAACATTTCCGAGTTGCTCCTGCGGCACGCTGGGCTGGGCATCATCATAAACCGTGTGTGACTTGCCTCCGATCTCCGGCTCCGCTTCCAACAAAGTCACCTGCGACGATGAGAGTTTCACCAAGATTTTCGTAGGGGGTTCATCAAGAAAAATGGTGTATGGGGATATCATGGGGATTTAGGGATGATATGATGGGGATGTATTGTGGATATAGAATCGGGATTAAGAAATTGGCATTGGACTAATTATGGAAGTGCAAGGGTACCCCCACGACCGACAGGACGGAAAATCAAGCCCATGAATTGGAGGTTGATCGGGGTCAATAACCGCGAATCACAAGGCCTTAATATTATTCGGTGGGGCGACCACCCATAGATCTCCGCTAAACAACGTGAAACCATGTAAGTTTTAACCCACTCCCATCAAAATACTGCTTGGCTGGTTAATATGATCTATTCCTATGAATTTGCCTAGTTCACAACCCCGGTCAAACCAGGTGCTACAAGCCATGGTGTTACTAAGTCACCTCGCAGTGTTGAAAACCATGGTGAAAATCTCCCCAAAAAGAAATACTGGATATAATAGTAACTGGGGATGCTTATCATCTATAGCGACATACATCCCTTATTTTCATGAGTATACCATACCCCCTGAACAAATCATGCATCAATGATGATTTCTGGATTCTCTCCACAACTTCGATACTTAAGGCCCCTATGATGCTTGAGAAATAGAAAGGAACTCATCAACGCCGTCAGCAGCTTGTTTCTGCCCGCCTTAGTGAAGCCCTTGGCGGCGAGGCAAGCTGACATGTGCATCCCAGAAGGCCCACCACCCACGATGATGATGCGCTGGTCCTTGCCGCTCAACTTTAAGCCTCGAAAGGCACGGAGCTGGGTTGAGCTGGCACCGGAAAATTGGGTGAACATTGGGAGACACAAAAAATGTTGTGATTTAAAGACTAGAAGATGTCATGCATGTTGTAAACCACCACGGGGGATTGATGTTGGATTTCTGATAGGTTTCACAAAGGGGGCCCTTTGTAGCAGCCAAGGCGCTTTCTGGCAGCAAATGGGCATTTGGATTTGGATCGATCGATGGAAACAAGGACTTCAGCGGCTGCGCCATGGCTCGGATCCAGGGACTGCGGCAGTGCTTGTGGCTGCAACTGAGGCAGGGCGATGGGAATCAGTGGAGTGAAGACTTGCCATTGGGGGCGGCAATGAATAGATCTGGATTCAACGGTATACTAGGGTTTCGATCGATCAGTATTTAAATACTGCAATCCCCCATGTACATTAATATGCATACATATTATAATCATAATTTATTAATCATATGTATATACCATGTGTATTAGATCTAGAATATGAATTGTTCAGACTTGTGGGTTTGTCTGAAAATACGGTACCCCAAATTCTAATGGATTCTTTGATCATTATCATCATTTAGATAGCCATTTGGAGGGCACACCCCATTTATCCTGACCAGCTCTGCCTGCTTCTTTCATCAAACTGGCAGCCGCCTGGGCAGTGACTGCAGGCCGCCTAAGTCGTTTTTTAAGTGCCACAACAACCAAATTTTATGTATGATGATTATCATATATTGTAACATTGTGTAATTTTATAATATAGGATAATATAGGTATCAATGTCTGTATAAATGTGTCTGACACTGGAGTATATAGGTATAGATGTGGGTATACCCCCAAATGGCCACTTCAATGGAATGAATATGGATGAAATGGGATACCCGTACCCTATTTTGCAGAGAAAACCCCATGAAAGTAGTGACAATCCAGATTTGTTTCATCAAATGAAGGATGCTTACCATCTTTGAAAAAGACATCCCTGTGGGTTTTAGGGATCATTCAAGTATTGAATGTGTAGTGTGGTCCTGGGTTTCAACTTTTGCTGATGGATTCCGGGGTTCTTGAGACCACAAAAGTGACCCACAGAATTTGGACATCTGTAGTCCTTGTAGACGTACTTGAATGTTACAGTCTGTGTGACTTCCTTTGGGTCAACCTTTGCCTTTGTGGCCCATAAGTCAAGTTGGATCCCCATTTTTGCTGGAGAAATCTTCCAGTTGTTGCTGGTTGAAGGGGTTCAATAGCCCTATGTCTGTTGGTGAAATAGTACATGTCACCAATTTTGCTGGCTTTAAAAAAATGGGGATGGTTCAAAACCTATTATCACCATATTTGGGGGAATAAACATCCATTGACCAGCTATCTTAGGGTACCATCCGGGTGCCAGGATGTTGACCCGCTCGCGACTCTCCATGCCTCACTAGGATCCTTCCGCAGTGGTACTCCTGGTCCCATGACCCGCGCTGGAACAGTGCTGGGGAAAAAGATGAGCTTTCCATAAATGAGGATTCAACCATGTCCTACAAGGATCCAGCCGTACTTTCTCAGGATGTATTTGGGTGTGATTTAGGTACCTCGTTTTGCCTATCTCGTTCTCGGCGTGTTGCTACCTCGTTTTGCAACCTAAATATTGTATTTTCGGCAACCGGTGTACACCCCAACAAGTAAAAACCGTCACAAAGATATTGTTACGAAAACAAGAGTAGCTCTAGACACTTTAGAGTGTGGGATGTGCTTTGCTGCATATGACAAGTCGAGAAAGGTTCCGCCAATCATCCAGGTACCTAGAACCTAGACCCTCAAAGTACCTTCAAAAAGGATAGCTAACAGAACACTAACCCCCAAAATATTGGTAATTAACACCAAAATGGAATCCGAATATCATAGGACATGGACATACTCCCGAAATATGGGGGTTTCATTCTTCTTTGGGATTTTCCTGAAATAAACCATCCAGCTATTATTGGGGATCCCCTCATTTACATCCCGTCCTGTTGAAGGCGCGAAGTAGAGATCCTGGGCGTCCGGAGTCTGCAGCGGACCATGTGTTTGAAGCCGTGGAGAGTGCCAGGTTGGGGAAGCAATGGACATCAAAAGATATGTACCCTCTGGTAAATTAACATAGACCCTGAAAATCACCATTTTTTAGTGGAAACTAATCTTCCAACCCCTATTAATGCCAGGGTCTATGTCTGTTAATTTACTGGAGGGTAAAATGTATAATGTAGCAAATTAGTGACTAATTATGGCTAATTTTGGGGTGATGCTATACACTAAGACAGACTACTAAAAGAACAACGCATGGGGTAGTCTACACTGAACAGTTTAATACATGATTGTGTTTAATCGTGACAATTCATACGCCTTGCCTTGGGTGGCTTTTCAACACTGAAAGGAATTGGTTTGCAACATCTGGTTTCGCAAGATCTTCCGGGAAATTGTCAGGAGACCCACACCGCAGAAATCCGACCTGACTCTGAAATTATACCCTCCGGGCATCAAACATTGCAATGGAAAATGAACCATTTGTAGTGGAATCTTCAATGGCCATGTTTGATTACCGGAGGGTAGCATGTCCATACATTTTCATGCTCAAAGTCGTCCATAGAATCATTGAACCAGCCCCCTGGATGGTCATTGGGGATCATCAGCCCCAAACTGCGGGGTGAAAACATGTGAAAAATGTCAAATATGATCCAAGATGTACTGGAAAACCCACCAAATCAAAGTTCTATCTCCAACTCTTACTGCAGTTCTATCCCCAACTTTGATCGGTGAACTCCCCATCAAGTTTGCTGTGACTTTTGAGCTAAATCCAGTCAGATCCACAATAGTCTTGTTGGATACATCCCATCGTTGCTGGCAAACCTCCATTTGTGCTGTGTAAAATCCCGATTTGCTTCATCTGGGAACATCAAAATCGGTCACACATCAACAATAGTTCAAATGTCTATATTCCCATGAATATGGTATTGGTATTGATATGCATTTATCCAGTCATTATATCAATTAGTATACTCATTTTATGGTTGCGACAAGGTGAGGTCCCCAGTTCTAACTTGCTTTATAAACCCAATAACTATCGTCACATCCCCATAGTCCACCCTAGTTAACCATGCCAACCAAATTATCAGCCAACTTAGCTATCCACGGCTTTCGTCAACAGCTGACCGCTGTCAGACGCGCGGTCCTGGCTGTCGGCTCCCTCTGTATCGCCCTCCAAACTCCTGCCAGGTTGCAGGCTGGCTGTGGGAAGTCAACGACATGCAAAAAAAAATCGGTTTCAACCAACAGAAAATGCGATTTGGCAAATCAAACCGTGGAATGAAGCCATAGAAAAGCGGACTTCACCACGATGAAATTGGATCTCGCTGATGTAACCAATAAAAATAGTGGAGCGCAGAAGTTGGGATTCACCAAACATGGCGATTCAACCCACAAAACATTGAACTTCACCAGCCAAAGTTAGGTGCTTTGACAAACAAAAATTGAGTTTGCCAGATTTCAGGAGGGGGGGTATAATGCTCAATAGCTTCGTTTTCCGCGTGTTTTTTTCAATAAAAATGGTCGTCTGGATTTTGGCTTACGGTGTCCACCACAAATCCCTTCAAATAGGGATCAACTCACCAAGTCACTAGGCAAGATCCTCTATGTGTAATTGATATTTACATATACAGTATCACGTGTTCAAAGCTACAACAACTATGAATAACTATTGGACTTGCGGTGAGATTAAACGATGAAGATAAGCCTGGCCTACAGTAGCCTGGTTGCCTATATAATATAGAGACATTGATTTATCTGATCATAGGGTGTCCAACAGCTCCAATAGTTAAAACGCGTTAAAACCTGTTTTCCTTACAAAAAAAAAAACATTTATTGGGTTTTCCCAATGGTTCTTCCCCATCACCGAAGATCAATCTCCCATTTGGCCTGGGGCATCTCAGTTGCCAGCACGGATTGAAGAACTCCGGACGGGTGCCTAGGGCGCCGCCGTTTCGCGCCAAGGGTGCCAGGAAAGGCCACTGGTTAAGACAGGGTCTAGAATTAGGACCAGTGAACAGTGATTCAAACCAACAGAAAATCGGAGTTAACCCAAAAAATGAGGATTCAACCAACAAAAAATGCGAATGTAACAGAACTAGATATGGTAATCAACAAAAATGGTACAAAATCGCGGTGATCTAAGTTGTTTTGCAAAATCTCAAACTTTGGGGATGCAAAATCTCGAACACCAGGCGCACCATGGTGAGCAGCGCTCCAGGTATGTCCAGGTCGTCGCCAAGGTCCACACGCTGGAACCCGATGCCCAGGACATCTTCATCCACAGTCAACAGCTCCTGCCAGCCAGGCCATACAAGGTCTGGAAAAAAAACATTGGGGAACAGGTGAAGAAAAACTTGGGATTCATGAAAAATGGCTTAATGTTAGTAAAGCAATAGTAAATCATCCCCAATTTTGGCATAGATGAGTGGTATCGACCATCAACATATTGGTGGTTTCGTATTGCTTTACTAACGTTCCAAGATGGGATAACTTGGGAGTCATCAAATGTTGGCAGTTAATGATGTTAATGTTATCCTTTTCTCCATGGTTCAGCAACATGCTATGTGGAAAAACATGGATAACACGGGACCTTTGACATTCGTTTTTACCCAGAATCATGGGGAGTGCGTGTTAGCCAAAATGGAGACCAGAAACAATGACCATGTCACCATGTTGCACAGCGTCGCCCGATTTCGTTCTGCATGGTGTTTCAAAAAGATCATCCAGTGGTTTTGGGCATCATCAAATGTGGCTAGCTGGAAAATCCCGGAACCAAAAAAGGTTTCCAGGTGGGAATCTCATCTAAAAATGAGGGGATGTTCCGTTGCCATGATGACACCGGAGAAGAAATATGTGGGTAAAACAATTTTCGAAGAACAATCCTCAATCTCACCAAGGTCGGCGCTCCGTCTCATTCTCACCCTCAGGACGTTGCTTGGACAACTTCGACTGGAGCCCTGTGGCGGCGTGGCACTCACCGCTTGGTCCATGGATGATACGTGGCGGATGGAAATGATTTACGCCACGTTCAGATAGGTTTTGGGAAATGATTCTCAGATCCAATCTGAAAAAGATGGGTTGCCTTTGGTTAAAAGTGGATGGATGTGGGACGAAGTCTTGACTGAAGTTTCGACACTGTAGCAGACTCAGTAGGAATTACTCATGGCCTTTTAGTTGTACAGTAGTGTAGTACATTCTATGCATCGTCTGAATTTTGAAGGTTTATGAGTTTGAGGATCATGTTTTGTATTAAAAATCCGCCCGCACCGAAGGTGCTGAGGCGTTTTTTGTTGGCACGCGTGATCCGTAAGCAATTGCAATAGCTATTAAGCTTTAGCTTGGGGGGGGGGGCCATTTTTGCTCTAGAATCGTGGGTTTTTCCACGTTTTTGAAAAGGTCGTGAAATCGGCCAAGTTGCCAAACTTGGGCTCAACATGGCCCAACATGGGCCTAACATAGGCCCAACATGCCTCAACATAGGCCCAACATGGGCCCAACATGGCCCAACATGGGCCCAAAATGGGCCCAACATGGCTCAACATGGGCCCAACATGGGACCAATATGGCTCAACATGGCCCAACATGGGCCCAACATGGGCCCAACACGGCCCAACATTGCCCAATACGGCCCACCATTCAGCCAACATTGGACCAACACACTCCCAACATGCGCCTTGCAAAGGCCCAGCATAGCACATATGGCTTTATTTTTTGGAACTGGAACTCCCAAGCTAACACTCCGGTGCGGGCGGTTGTCGTCGCGAAGCGACCAGAATATCCTCTTCCGGAAATTATCTTACATATGTACAACGCAAGCAGCTGTTCGAGCCACCACCCTTTCCAAAATGATAGTGCCAGGCAGATGAATTCAAATTCAGGATCCAAGCAATGGCTATGGGTCAGTTCACACTGGTACTCTTCATAATCTCTGTTCAGCTCAACATGAACGATGGATGTTCATCGAGCAAAAAAATGGAAGATTATAGGTTCTGACCAATCCACAAATCTTACACTTCAACCCATGCACGACATGCACAAGAGATCTTACAAGATAGTCCCCCCTAGTCACGTTTGTTGGTTTACATCCCCATTCAGTATACGTACTTACAATTGCCATGAAGCCTAGTGAAATATTGGTGAACTAAACCAGTTTAGCTATCATAATCAATTACAAATCTCTATTTTTGTTGTGCGGAAAAAAACATCTTCTTGGGTCAAATCACCACGTTTTTTTGTGGTGAGCTACAGTTTCTCCACATCGACAATCCCCATCAGCCTGGTCGTGGTCTGCGTGGCATGGCTAAGACACCATGCCGGCCGATGGGCTGCTGAAAGTAAGACTTGGATTACAATACCTGCATTATACAGGTACTATTAGTGTTCATGAGTAGTATTATGCAAGAATGACTCAATCCTGTTTTGTTTCAAAATTGGTAAATGGTCAGATTGGATTCAAACACTTGACTATTGACATATATTGACTAACTAATGAGTAACCTTCATACAAGTTCACGTATCATTAGATATTATTGCTGGTATTGCACATCAGCGACGAAAAGAGGTTTGACGACTATATAAATATTCGTTCCAAGTGGAAGGATGATGTTTGACATGCCGCCGGTGATTTGTTGCATGAGTCGTGCAAATGAAAGAAATTTATAGTACTTGTTTTGGAGAATTCCAACTCTAAGACCGCAGGAGCCTGCAAACCATGTCACGTCATGTGTGTCAAGACTGGCTATGGAAAGCTGAGGATTGGGATCAAATCTTTGCCGGGATTACAATTTTGTCGACCCTCTCGAAAGAGACTGGAAACAGAGACACAATCAATCAATCAAATCAAATCAAATCAATCAATCAAACAATAAATCAACAGAATTGTTGTTGGCCTTCCAAACATATCCAGAAACCAACAAAAGTCGAGAACATCCCATCTGGGCAAGGCCCCTTTTTTAACCGGTATATACTTGTTATACTGACTGATGTGTGTTCACAACTTATCTCTACATTATATACAACGGTAACTTGTTGTATAGCCCTGTCTCAATCAATTATGGTACGTCTCTAGCCCCAAAATTCTTTAAAAAACTGGATACAGTGGTGATGGATTATCATCCATAGCAATGTTTATCCGCCATCCATGGAGTAAAACCAATGTTTTCATGAAAGCAACCAATAGTAGTTTTTATACCCTCTGGTGAACTAACATAGCTATTGAAAATGGCCATTTATAGTGGATTTTCCCACAAAAAAAAGGTGATGTTCCATAGCTATGTTAGTTTACCAGAGGGTAAACCAATAAACCAGAAGCAATATTATTCATAGGATTTTGTCTTCACCGTACAGCTAGTGTTTTTCTGGTTTGTCAGCACCTGGACGATATCCTTCCGATGTCATGTATATATAGCTGCTTATATATTCCAATGTTTGATACTTATATCACTTATATTCCTTAAACTATATATTAGGAATTGACCTTTGAGATATAATAGATCCCTTTATCACTTTCCATGCTATTTCTCTTGGGCCTTCTCCTCACCGCACGCCACAACACTCCACGCCCATCACAGGCTGCCGAACCGTTCTGCGGCACACGATGCGAGCGCCTCGGAGGGGCGCAGATATGTGGATGCAAGAAATCCTGCACCATTTTGTGCCCTCTGGTAATTTAACATGGCTATTGAAAATGGCCATTTATAGTTGATTTTCCCATAAAAATGGAGATTTTCCATACCCTATCGGTCTAGGACCATTTTTTAAATAGCCTTAAGGGAACGACTATTGTTTGGTCCGTGGGTCTGTTTTGGAGGGTTATATCCTACTATATCCCACATATAAGTTTCCCTATGTTGTCCTTACCCCTCCTCGACTTTGCTGACTGAGGTCCGCAACATTTTGGCACACTGAAGGGTCCATTGGATGATGTTGGATGGTGCCGGTGTTTTCACTGTCATGTAAGTGCAACAACTAAAATAGATTAGATTCAATAGGATTTGGATGTAAAATGTATTTGATGCATGTGAGCTCCAATACAAAAAAATATTGAACCACAAGCCTTGCCAATTTGGTGAGCCATGGGATGTTCCTGGAGATGGGTTCCAATACACAATGCATGGATCGATCCTTGGACTGAATTTTGGTCTTCAACTACGTTGCCAAAGCAAATTCAAAATGATTTTTATGTGTCCATTGGGTTTTAAGAGCCGAGGATTCAGTCAATCCACGATAAGAATGGTTTTCCTAGTCACCAAGTGTACCCCACCAAGGATGGGTCTTGTGCTGATTTGTGGCTGAGCCTGCGTGATGGTCCGGCACCATCCGTTCCATGGCGTCCAATTTGTTTTTCAAATCGTACCACCATTTGCAAGTCGATACTTGGCATGCCAAGCAATGATTGGCCCACTGTACCAGCAAACACATCAAAGTCAGTTGAATCATAGCTGAACATGATACAACACAATAAACCAACTCCTAATCTAGCATTGCTTATTCGATCTATAGTATAGCAGCAACATTGCCCACGGCAGCCCAGGTTAGAGGGCGTGGCTTATGAAAAGGGCTGTGGCCTTGGGCATTTCAGCTGCATTACTTGGGTTTCAAAGGTTGAACCACAGATCTTGTAGATTCTAGTTTGCTAGCTTATATTTGAATTACATGATGAATTTAACTATTATATGTGATACCATATGTTTCCGGCAATATTTCACCATTGTGATTCAACCCAACGCTCAGCCATTTGAGGTCATCGAACTTTGGAGGAACTCTTTGCAGAGGACAGTGGGCCCGTGGAGGAATGGTCTGATCCAGATACAGGTGGCCCCCCCTTGTGGCTGCCATGGGTGCATGCGGGTTTTGCTCTCATGCCATGATGAATAGTGCAAATAGAAAATAAATAAAATCATAAGATCTGGCACTGCGGCACTCACCTTTGCTTACTAGATTGCTCTTGCAGAGTTTTGCAAACATGGTGTCTGATTATCCGTGATCCAGCTGGCTCATTTTTTTGGTCTGTTGCTGGGCCTACCAATGCTCAGCGTTCCAACGAAATATCCGGGTCGCAAAGCCCGGATGGATCACCAACGCATGAAAGAGCTGAGAGACCATTGGCTGCTTTATTTGTTGTGTTGATCAATTTCATATATACCAAAACATGAGTGACCCATGATACAACAAAACATAGGTTGACGAACCACCAATAGTAACAAACTCTATACCCCCTTCTGTCAGCAATCAGGTTTTCTACAATGACCTGGTCTCGCCAGCGAACCTGAAAGACAGGATGAAGGAGCTGAAGAATGATCCCCACCGCAAGTCCAAAGCTACTTGTTCTAACAAAAATGTTGTAGCCCAATCAAAGCTGTGCAATACAAGCTGCCTTTCCACGCAATATAACTTTTGCGCAAACACACATTCATTCATTCATGCATGCATGCATGCGTTCCATGAACCATGACGCCAACACATGATCCTAGCTTGCAAGGTTTTTTCCTTCGTGGATGTTCATGGTGGAAAAGTTGGTGAAACGGAGGCCATCTTGGTATTCCTATTCATTGTGTGGATTCACTTGTACGGATCATGGAGTAGGTTGATGATCTTTCCCCATTGTCTTGTGACAGATCGAGATGGAGAGAAATTTCCACTTCACCTTGGGTTTTCTCGCTTCCTTTGCGGAGTGCATACCTCCACAACTGGAGGTTGAGGACTGGTCCTTCATCTTGGTGAAAACAATCTAGTCTAAAACAGTGCTTCCTGAATTTCATTTGCCATACAAGTTGCAGTTTCTGCTTTCTTTTCCATTGCTATTGGAAGAAAAGAATCGGCTTTAAGATGTTGATATGGTACAACTTTGACTTAGAAGCGTCTATAGTATATCAAGTCCAAAATCCTTGCAGGAGGTTCTGTTTGAGCTGTCGATGTCCCAACGCCTCAATCCGAAATTTGTACATCGAGATCAGCACAGAGTTTGGAGCTCAACGATCTGACCCATCAGTCAATAAACACTTTTTTTCGCATGAATAGTTGGCCTATGAAGTTGCCTGTGTAACACCATAGGTTGTATATCGATCCCTCATTCCATGTGTGCATGAAATACTAGCTGTTATAGATTTAAGCTTATGTTGACACCTTGCCTTGAATCTGTCACTAAAATGGACCATACAATGGCAATATAAGTCTGATGGGATTCTATTGCATCTCACAGCCCACCAATGCATCGATCACGCATCACTGCATCACTCCTTCTCGAGGCCTGGGCCAATACCGAAGCAGGTTTGCACAGGGCCCTTGGGAGCTATGTGTTGAACCGCTACCAGCGCAATCAGAACTCAAGGTAGGGGGCCATGGTTTTTTCATGTGTTCAATCAAAGTTCCCCAAACAAAAAAGTGTTCATGCAAACTTGTTTTCTTTATAAACATGAATTTCATGAAAGCTTTGGGCGCCAACTTGAAGTATCGAGTTAAAGCACATTACACAATGAAACAGCTTCGCTCTTTCACCATGGAGCTTGCGTGGCAGGAAAGGAAGGGAACGCATCACCATCTTGAAGGAAGTGGCCGCCGCCCGTTTAGAGGCTTGGGGTCTCTTGAATCAAAGGTCATGTTATCCATTATTTTGATCTATTATTTCTTTGGAAAGCTGGGTCAATAAATCCAATGACATCTCATATGTTCTGGTGTGCTACTTACTTAGTTTCACCGTGGCGCCTGATTCAAAGAGATTGCCGTTATTAGTGATCACGCCATCCCATCCTTTTGTCAGTCCCTTGGACTTCTCTTGGATTCTGGGAAGAAGAAGCCAACCCGTGGAGTCAATGCATCCAAGGCCAAGGCGCAAGAGTTGGTCAGCCGATGGGTAGGTAGTTGTGTAGGAGTGCCACCTGCACATGTGCGTAGGGGTAAGCTTGTGCAAACAATTCGGTCAATTGATCCAAAAACATTTGCACAAATATGTGAACCTTCCTCTTTCACACGAAGTTTTGTTGCCCTACCATGCCCTGCCACCATACCATACATATCAAAACATATCAAATCTTAAAATACTTATTTCCCATGCCATATCATACTTTATCTATCACCTGTCTCAACACTGACTGCCTCGACAGGACACCAAAGCTGAAAGTGCTGTTGGAGGCTCTGCGGCTGATCAAGCAGACACCCTTCCAATGGGAGATATCTTTTCAGACCCCGTTGAAGAGGAAGAGACTGGTGGTTTAGAGGAAGGTGAGGAAGAAGATGAACGTGAGGAGGATGAAGAGGTAGAGGTTGTGGAGGGTCATATGGATTACGATGAAGGTGACCAGGTGAGTGATGTCCCCCATGCCCACGGCCAAAGTTCGTCCGATTCCACGACAGCAGCGCCAGAGAAACCGCCCCCAGCTCAGCCCGATGAGCATCCCAAGCTTGAAAGCGATGGTGAAGACAGAGTTGAAGAAAGGGCTAAAGGTACCAACAAGGACTGTAGAAACCATGCTTTGAACAGTACGTTGATACCTGTCGTCAATACAACATCTAACTCCAAGTCTTGTTTAAATAAATCAGATCGACCAAATAGATTTTGCCTAAATCATACTATACTTCTTATTCCCCGCCCTTGTTCTATCTCGTTCTCAAATTTCTTGGGCACCCAGTGCACCGTGGATGCATGCAGGACAGGACACCTTTGACATCGCTGCCTGGGAAACCTGGACAAACTCTCCTAGAACAAGCGGAGGTTGCATGTGGCAAAATGGAACTTGACAACACTGATGAAGCTGACTTGCTGAAGGCCTTTTGATACCCGATGCATCACGTGCTTTTGTGTGCATTCTCATTGTAGCCCATCTTATATGTCTTCTTTCTTCTTGTTGTTTTTCAATATCAGCCAATCTCTCGTTCAGAGTGAAGTGTTACTCATTGCTTTTGCGGTATCTCTGCACAGCGCAGCCCGCCAGGTTCAGCGCCTCGTCCGGAGGTCAGTCCGGGAAGAGATTGGAGGGAATGGGGATGAGGAGGAAGTTGAGGACCGAGACAAGGAGCTGAAAGAAGAGCAGGAAGGATGCACTAAAGGCCGAGGAAAGGGTAAAGGAAAAAAGGGTAAGGGCAGGTCCAAGGAGAAAACGATGAAGCGCCCGGCAGCAGCTGTCAAAGAGAAGGAACCAAAAAAAGGAAGACATGACTCAGACACTATTCCGGTTTTGGATGAAGAGGAGGAGATACCCGCCACCCAGGAGGACCCTAAGACACCTGAACCGGCTGAGCCACCAACTCCCAAGAGACCCCGACGGAGGAGGGGAAGGATGACCCCAGAGAAGAAGAATAAGAAGACGCCTACCCCCAAGAAGAAGACACAGAAGAAGCAGCAAAAGGAAGAGAAAAATGCAAGCGGAGAGAACTTGAACCCTAAGGACTAATTTTTTTTGGGTTGGGATTATTTGGGCATTGATGCAATCAAACCAGTCCAAGTATCCATGGAACTAGGTTTTGAACTGAGCCTTCATATATGATACATATTATATATAATGATATACGAATCTATGTTATCACCGAGCATTGGAAACCAAGAACTTTCTTGTGGTGGACCAACCCACCATTTCAGTGGAAAAACATGCGCCGTGCATGCACACATGAGGTGAATCTTTGAGGCCAATATCTTATATACTCCGGCTCCTATTAATCCAGTATAGCAGGGAACCTTTTCAAGTATATACCGTCAGCTCTGGATCCAGGAATGCACACGTATGGACAACGTGGACAAGCTCGAGAAAGCCATGCCTGAAATGGAAGATTTCAGCCCACCCGATGATTGGAAGACGCGCAAGCCCAATCCTTAGATCACGTCGGTGCGCGCACTGCCACTGAAATAAACGGCTATGTGCAGACCATGAAGTCAACCTGGTTTCATTATTTTGTTTGCAATGAAGGTCAGCCTCTTTCCCCGGAAAAAATCACAGTTCTTTGTTGAACAATTTGCTAATATTACTTTTGGAGTCCAACGTCATGCAAACTTGAAAGCATCCGGTACCCCAGGACCTTCACCATCCAAGCGGCGATGGACAGCGAGGAAAAGCTTGCAACAATCGGAGTATCGCCAGAGGCTGAGATCATGCCTGACAGTTGATTCAGTGGGCTGAAGGCAAATTTGCAATAATTGATAAATTAATAGCTCTCCCATGTGTGCACTCTTTCCTCACTCTTACTCACTGGCAAGAATAATCTTAAGTTGGAATAAAGTGGGTTGACACTTGATGGAAGTCACCAAATCATTTGCTACATGCACAGTCCAGGCTTCTTGCTGGGAGCTTCTACGTTGCCCCTGTTGAGCAACAACATGTCGAGATGCTGAACAAAGAGCTGGCTGACTTTCCAGATCTCAAGGCACATCAGTTACAATCTCGTTTGCCAAAAATATCATAAACTGACATCATTTGCTGGGGGAAAACTAGTTACTACCCCCCCAAAAACAAACAAGCACCAGTCACTCTGCAGGTGAACCAGCAGAAGTCACCAGGGAGCACTATTTCCTGGAATCGTTTCGGGTCTGTGAGCGCTGCGTGCTTGTCTCAGCACGATGCTTTTAAAACTGACGCTTCAAGTTTCCCCAGGTCAGAACAAGAAAGTGTTCAAGTGCACATATGCATAATGCATATAATATATATATATATATACCCTATAATATATGCATGCCTACACATGTTACTTAGCCATCACCCTCTCAAGCACATCCTTTCTCCCATGTTCCAGTGATTTCTGGTGTGTGCAGTGTCTCTCCTGAGGTGGGCAGTGGCCTGCTTGGCCGCTAAGTGGCATGACTTGGACAAGGAAACCGAAGCTTAGTTGGGTAGGTTCTGGGTGGCAGTATTGAGCCTATTTTGAAAAGGGCATTCCCAATTATGAGGTAGTGCTATCCACGTGGGCCTAGCTTGGCAATGCATTGGCTGGAGTGTGGTTTGATCTTTCCCACAAAGTATTGTTTCATCTTCTTCCTATGATTTTGAAACAGTTTGTGATTCTTCGTGGCCTATGGGTGGGTAGCCGCTCTGTGGGATGGAATGTCCCTGTGATTTGATCCAGCTCATCCTAACGCCCGTTTTGAGATGTAAACATCTCGCAATCCTGGGGCTGCATTAGGACCAGATGCAGCGTGAGAAATCGACAATCCCTTTTGGCCGCAAAAAGTTTAGAAGCAATGTCAGCAAATTTCCGACTCTGAGTTTTCTAACCTTTAGCTCTGCGCCATTTACAGGTCACTTGCAGGTTTGTGCAGTCTACACTGCCTTGCTGCCATTGCAAACATTTTGGCTCGGGTTGCCATCTCAGTCTTTTTTTGCTCAGGCGGCCCCTTGTGAAAACATCAGATCTAGAGTTGCATCATATTTGCCATGCCCAGCAAGGGCGTGCTGAACCCATCATGGCGAACATCGCCTCTGTGTGTCACACCGAATTGTGCACGCATGATGCTTTATTTGGGAGTGCCGCTCCTGATGTTTCTTGGTTCCTGTTTTAGCCTATGTGAACTTGATACCGAGGATGCCTAGATTTGTATGTCTAAGGAATGTTGGGAGGGGACCAAGCATGCCATTGATTGACCTGAGGCTGCACTGCGTCGATTTTGTTTGCCAGTCTACCAGTGCTACCTCGCAAGCTGCACGGCGTGTTCGACCCTCAGAAATTTGCAACATATAGTGCTTATTTTGTGATGTTATCTGGTGCTTGCCAAGAATGTGGCATGCTACATCACACAAAAAGTTTTGACCTATATTGGAAGCCAGTCCTTCTCATAGAAATATAGGCATCAGTGGGTAGTTTGAAGTTCCGTTCTTGTTTGCCCCAATGCAATGCTATCATGATTTACATATTATGTCACTCTAATGCATGTTAAGTGAAACCTCCTCAGGACATTACTTCTCTGGATGCGTTTTGTGGAGAACGTTCTGTCCACAAGGCGTTTTGCCTGGACCTCATGGATTCAAGTGTCAACCTGCGTTTAAGCCTTTCTTTCGCAATTGCCTTCTATCTCTTGACAGTCTCAAAATCTCCAACTTAGCAATTGAGTTGCTTACATGAACCTCAAGGGGTTGGCTATATTGTCCAGAAGTTGAGCGACCTATCGATCCCAATCCATCCAACCGCATCTTCTGGCATTTTTGCTGCCAAGCTGCAAAGCAACTGAGGTCAAAGTGGAGAACGCTCGCCAGATTCTCAGTAGATTGATGTCAAATCTCCTTGGCTGCCACGTGCATGATGCCAAACTCAGCTAGGGGTATGGAAGACATTGATCATGCATGTTCAATGTATACTCTGCTTCGGGTATCCTAGCTGGAACTGATTTTGAAACATATTTCAAGTGCATCTTCGAATGATTTTAACTTTTCTACGTGATATTCTTTCCATACCTGGTCAAGTTGTATGGTCATATTTCTTGAGCTGGCCCCTTAGGGACTTCTTCGATGCTGCACTCGATAAGGGTCACAATATACTGGACACGCAACTTGGCGTTTTAGATTGGAATCTCAACCCCACAGAGACAGCGGGTTGAAACTTTCAAAATATGGGGAATGCAGAATCAATCAAACTCAGGTCCAACAAACAGTTCAGGAAGGATTTTGTTTTGGGGTGGGATTTCCTATAAAGCAGGTGTGCGAGATCCATACTTCTGTGCATGGCCACCAGTTGAATTCAGGAGATTTTGTTTGGGTGGGACTTCAACAAGAGGTGCACAAGATTATGTGGTGTTTGCCCCGGAATCTAAGGACAGGTTTCATGAAACTGATCCAAAAGGTGTTGAGGATCTCAGAAGGGGGGCTTCTACATGGTGGTCCACCTTGTTCCAGCTTTGTTTGGATGAATTCGGGGACCAGTTGCCGATCCAAAGAAAGGCCAGAAGGCCGGAAGGATGTGAAAAGCGTTCAAACAGCAAACGCGAATCTCGGGGGAAATCAAAGTAACAATGTTTTTGTTCTTTAAGGTCTCTTGTCCTCACGATGTATGACATGGATACACTTGCAAATCAAACCATTGCTATATATCTGCAAGCATGTATACAGTATGCATAATATATGCCCACTTCTTTTGCCATTGCAATTCCGCCAAGGATCCTAGGCCGATTCTGCCTTTTGGTAGCCTTGGCCATATCGAGATGTGTGTGGATCTGCCTAGAGCAACCACGCTCTTCAGTGATGCCGGAAATGAAATTCTTTCAGATCTTCAAGCGCCAGCTCCAGGGGATGCTAGATTGGGGATTCTGCAACTTGTGGGGTCCTCAAAAATCAATCTAAAAATCACATGCGACACTAGATCCTGGAAGTTGTAGAAACAATGTTTGTGAAGGCCAACCATTTTATCCAGAACCAAAATATCTTGTCTCATGGGCCCAGTCATATGGCGACCTATGGCGCCCCAACAGCTAAGCCAACCCGTTGCTTTGGGACATGGTTTCGATCTCAGATTCCAGCCAGTGTTGAAATTTTAATGATGCATTGTGAACTCGATCGATTAGTCATTAGCTGTTGATGCAAAAATCCATCCAAACAGTTTGGACCGGACACTCAGTGAAATCGAAATCTAATTATCCGAGTGGCTTCATTCATTCGCTGAGTCCTTGGTTGGGCAAACTATACATGAAGTACACTGGCAAGTACCGACGCCGGGTTGCTCTGAAGAGACTTTTGCTGGTGCGGAAGTACCGATCCAGTGATGGACGTACTCGAGTGTCAGCTGCTTATTCTGCTTAAGCTTATTACATATCTTGGGGAGACCTACATCATGAACAGACCATGAAACAGTTTGTGTAGCACCCCATGAATCAGAAAAGGAAAACGGGCTTTGAGGTGTGGAAACAAAGCGCTTCGAGGGAGCCAAGTATATCCTAAACGATATGGCCAGAAGGTCTGCAAGTACCACTTGAAACATGCAGCAACCTGCCTGGAATTTGTTTGGGTCATTCTGTCACTTGAATGGGAACCAGGATCCCAACATACGGTTGGATTGGGAGGCTCCTAGGGGGTGAGCTTTTTCAAATGCATTTGGTTCCCCAAAGATGCAACATAAAAGCCCTTTCTCAATCCATGTTTTCAAATTGAATTTGACTTACGGGTTCGAGTTCCACCGGCCACTACTCCCAGGAAAAGTCACCAACCGAGCCACGTGCTAGCTTGTATGGCAAAGATTCCAAACTCCCAGAGCTGAAGCAGTTGCTGTGCAAAGATCCTTGGCGCATCGGGATGCACGGATCCGTGCCGCACGTCTGGCATGTCACATGGTGGGATCATATTCGAAATTGCTATTAGTTGCGGTTGCCCTGTGGACATGAGATTATATCATAGGGGGTTGAACTTGTTCGTTTCACTGGTATGATGTTTGTGAATGCAATCTCACATCGTACATTCATTCCCTGTGTTTACCATAAACCAGAATCCATTTTAAATCCATCCATATCCAGGCAACGCACCCTGCCCTTTGGAAGATGGCAAACCTCCGGCCCATCAAAGAGTTCTTGGCGGCTGAAGTGAAAGCAGGTCGCTACAAGCCAGTTTGGGAATTCCCATATTAATTTAATCAAAATTGGCCACCGCTGTCAAGCCATGTTGGTGGTATGATCCACGAACAAGGTGTGATGGGACCAAAAGGTCAAATTTGCAAACGTATGCTAATTAATTGGCACAACGGTTTTCTTTTGGGAAAAACCCCTGGAGCTGCAAAAGGTGATTGAACAACTGCACATGTGTTTTCATGGGAATTCATGAGCCAGCTGTGTGCACGTATCCAGCTCCAGGATATGTACCGAATCAACATGCACCCAGTGCCACGCGGCCGTGGGGTGTTTAACCGTCAATGTATAGGAAAAAATGAAAAACGGGCGTGGTTCAGCGTGGAACGCCTATTGTTTGACGTGGAACGCCTATTGTTTGACGTGGTTCCACCGTGGTCCCCCCGTGGTCCCCCCGTGGTCCCCCAGCTGGATTCCCAATCAACCAAAAATTGAACTTCATGAGATTTGGTGAGAAAATGTGATCTGGGTTCCCTTGGAATGAAAAATCGACCATCAGTTTTACAAACATGATTGTACATCGCAATTTGCTAATGTTTGCTATTCAGGCACAAGAACGGAGCACAATTACCGTGTGTAGTTTGTGCACCCTGGCTGTCATATAAGGATGACACGCCCGAGAAATGAGCAGGTGCAGGCTGCTTTGCTAGCTGCCAAGTATCGGTCTACTCGCGCTGACAAGTTGCAATCGCCAGTGCACCCAGCCCGAGAACTTGAGACACCTGGGTCAAGATCGTTGTCAAAGTCAGGCATTGGGGCGGGGTTGTGGTGCACATCACACATGACCGCCCGAATCTCATTTTTGTAGTCCCTCAGTGTGAGTCACTAAAAAATTCAATTAGTGAGATATCATGATTAACAAAACGGAAGTCCTTGCCATGAATGTCTTCGATTTTCCCTTCATTGCATAAGAAAAAAATCCGAAAACGGAAGCCCTGTCAAGCAATCTAGCTGGGTGAATACTTTCACCGGTCCTGGAATATACTTCCACATACAAGTCAGGAACCCCTTTGCAAAAACGCAAGGATGAAATATATTATGCATAAAAAAATTAGAATTATATATCCAATGTCCTCTAATAGGACTTAGCGTCCCTCCCGGCACAGGTTCGGGTTCATCGATGACTTTGGACCCAGATGCAGAAAGTCAACGAATGGTTCCTAGGAAGACTGTTCGTCCCAAACGTACTGTCACACCACCAGAGAAAAGGAAGAACACTATGGCGTCTCCACCAGAGACCTCCAGAGACTCGAGCACTGGTCGTGCAACTTCGACCACTGCTTCCTCTACGGCAAAGGAGAAGAAAGATGAAGAAAGGAAGGAGAAGAAAGATGAAGAAACGAAGACAAAGGCAAATGGAAAGATTCAAAGGCAGAATGCCAGAAGGCAGCTTTTCACAGAAGAGCCTGACAGTGCAACTCCTGACCAGACTGAGGGAAAAAACAATGAGAAGACTGTTGAACCCAAAGAATCTGAGGAGCCAAAGGCACCTGCAACGAAGAGAACCTCACGTGTCCCCGCAGCAGCAAAGACTTCGGCAAAGAAGAAGAAAGCTACGCATGCACCTTCCACCAGTGAACCTCCCAAGGAATCTCAGAAGGTTCCTCTTCTTGTGAAGACTTCGCCTAGCAGCCTCGCCCTTGGGGAACAAAATGATGAATCAGCTGCTCCAAAGAATCGCCCAAACAACTCGGATAAGTCCAAAAAGATTGAGAAGGAGGAACAGAAGGTGGAAAGGAAGGCGGAAGAAGAAGATGCATCTGATGATGAATCAGAAGCAGCAGCAGAGGAAAGGGTGGATAAAGTGCTTCGTGGCATCCTGAACCGTAACAATACCAGTGACAAGCTAGGTGAGTCTGAAGATGACAGCAAGAGCAAAGTGAGCAAAGGGACCAAGGGGAGCAACGGGAGCAAAGACGGTAAGAAGAAGAAGAAGAAGCGGGACAAGAAGAAGCACGCCTTGAGAATGCGCTTTTACCGATCCCTGACAAGCCTATGACTCAGTCTTGCAAACTAGGTTTTGTAGCTTCCAGGATCCGAAATTATCAGTGATGTTTTCGAGGTACAATACAGTATACCTGAGACAAAACGTTTGCACATGACTTCCCTGCTGTTTTCCGGTATCGTGGGTGGAGGTGACAGCATATCATGATCTAGTATCCCAATTTTCAGCCCATGTCTTTGCAGTGCTCCCCTTTGAGGTCCCAATGTTCCAGAGGAAGTCCATGATTTGGCGATTGCAGCACGTTCAGGCGCTTGGCCTGACCAGTTTGTTCTCCTGACTATATATGCTGTATACTACGTGTAGACGTCTTGGATGACATTTTTTGGGGGTCGGTCTATTTATAGTATAGTATATATTATATTATATATTATAATGTAGTACACATGTTGCTATGTTCCATTCATGTGCATATGCACATGTATGCATTGGGTCATTCTAGCTGAGGCACTAACATCTAAATCTGGACCTCTGTTGATCTCCTGTTGCAACTTCAGGGGGGACAACCACTTCAAGTTTTGAAACAAGTTTGCATGGCATCCCTATCTTCTGTTTAGATCTTTTTCGAACATGTTTGATTTATCGAAGAAGGTTTGGACACCTGGGAGTAATTTCGCCTGTGGGAATTGACGCAAATGCACATCTCAGGAGACCGCAAACCACAGAAAATGCAGGTGCTGTTTGAACAGTGGCTGGCTTCGAGCGAGGACTGGAACAAGTGTTCTTTGATCCAGTCAATGCAGCAGAACACGACCTTTCGAAAGAAAGGTTCTAGAAAGTGGTTCACCAGAGATGAGCTGGCAAAGAAATACAATGACGACTATGATGTGGCAGATTCCATCATCGCAGAGAAGACCAAAGATCCCACCAGCGCTGAACAGTGCGTTCGTCCACACCCGGACTGTCCAAAAAACAAGTCCTTGACCCAGTACTTGTGCTTTGATGAAAGCACTGAGACTGACGAAGAGGACACCTTGCTGAGTTCCCTTTTCAAATCCACCGCTGATGTCCGTGCGAAAAGGGCGAAGAAGCGAAAGCATGAGAGCTCATCTGAGTCTGAGGAATCTTCGGACAGCAGCAACTCTTCTTCTTCTGAGAGCAGCAGCAGCCAAAGCTCGGAGGAGTCGAAGAAGAAGAAGAAAAAGAAGGGAAAAGGCGGCAAGAAGGGAAAGAAATCGAAGAGCAAGAAGAGCAAATCCAAAAAGAACAAGAAGAAGAAGTCAAAGGCAGATAAAGGCAAGGAGAAGGCAAAAAGGGAAGAGGATAATGAGAAAAAGATGAGACGCGAGGCAGAGAAGAAAGACCAAGAACTCCGAAGCAAAGCAAAGAAGGCCATTTGTTTCACACCAACCATCCACCCTAAAACTCTTTAAAATCGGTCATTAAAAAACCAATGGTTTGGGCCTGGTCTTTCCCTTACTTCGAATTCATAGGACATAGGAGTTTTCCATTTCACACCAGGCAACTTAATAAGATCCAATCTCACTGAATACACTTTCTGCCAGGCTCTGAATTCCTTGCAGAGCAGCATTGCCGACTGCGCCAAAAGGGAAGCGAAAGCCAGAAAGATGTTTCTTACCTTGGATTGGCTGGGGAGGCCTCTTTGCTAAGCATCACCCGTGACATGGTATCCTTCTTTCCCTGAAGTATTATTTTCAAAATTTGTCACAATGGTTGACAAAATTAAAAGATAAAACTGGGCCACCTCATGAACTCAAAATATTGAAAGCACAAATCGCATGAGAGAAATAACGATGGGGTGACAGCATATTTCATTGTGGGTTGTCCACAAAAACCACCAACAATGCTAGCGTTGCACTTGGGAGTCAGGGAGGTTGCTGGGTAGACATACATTTTTTGGGGGAACCTCAAATAGCCCTTTCACTGAGTCACTTGTTGGATTCTTTACAAAGCTGTGCCCATGTCAGCACGTGGAGTACAGGTCGTGATATTTTTTACTGACCATTCGATATTATATGGAGTTCGCTGCCATGTTACACTAGCTGTTTTCAATCCAAGGTATTTTACATATTTTGCCAGTTCAGGCTCTCAGAGATGGGATATTTATAAAAGAGAAACAGCTGGCTGGCTGTTTCAAAGTTAAACCTTTTTGTTGCGAAACAGCCTTACATTCGGTACATGTCCCCACAAACAGAAGACGTAATATATTTCAATCTTATATAGATCGATTTATATAGTAGGCTATACCAGGAGTAGTATGCTTCCCAACTGGATACAAAATCGCAGTGCAGAAAGTATATTATGGGATATCAGATCCACAGTTGGTTGTACTAAAATCTCTTGAGCTGATTAATTCCTTGTTCTCCATGTGGTTTGGTTTTTCAAGCTCTTCTGCAGATTGGAGATATAAACTATTCTGGTTATATAGTTATTGGGGGAATTATTAAAACACCAAGCGCCGCATTGCCCCAACCAAGGTCCCCAGATCTTCAGAACGTCCTGCTGACAGAGCTGACCAAGTTCAAGAAACCGATGTTGAAGGAGCGAGACGCCCTGCAGCGCATCATCGAAAAAGATCAGGCGACATTCAGGGCTGGCAGTCAGGTGACCCTATATCAGATTCCAGAAAAAAATGGTTTATCAATGTTTGTGTGGGGTCATGTGTGTTCGTCACAAATTCCTTTCCACTAAAATCACATGTTTTCCGGATGGGGGGGAAAAATTATGTTCTCCATCTTGCCCGGAGGTTGAGTCCATGGCGGAAGCAGCAACGGAGGGTGACAGGGCTGTCAAGAGCTATGCAGAGAACAAGAAAAATTCTGTGTAGATCAAAGGGTTGGCTGCATCGATGTGAAACCGTCGGTTCAGTCTATGGATCTTTGTTTTGATCCCCCCGTTGGATGATAGATCTGGGCAAAACAACTGGCACAAACCAATCAAATTTGTTTCTCAAGATGTTTTTCCATGAAGGGGGCTGGGCCATCTGTAGACTTCCTTCCTCCTTAATGACCAGTGAACATAAGAAGGCATCAGAAAAGTGGATACATAGTCTTCATTTTCTTTATGCCCAACAATCCTTATAGTGGTATTGTTCATTGTGACATCGGTTCATTTGTTCCGGGAGGCAGGGGAGACAAGAGGGCCCACAATCTTTTGGGTATCCTTGTGTACAACACAAGGTGAAATTTCGTTCCATGAACCTGTGAGACATATCCACGGGACACATTAAAACCTATGGAAGCGCTACATCGAGGAAGAGGGAAAAAGTTGTTGCGCTATTCCCCAGTGGCCGCAAACAAGACAATGTTGATACTCTAATTCCTTGATTCAGATTAATTTAGCAAAATCTACACAACCCATCTAGATCTAGCATACCCCATGGGCAACCAATCCCCACCGCGCAGAACAACCTGATCGGGACAATCGCCAAGCCTCGTTCGCAGAGTCTATCGTGGAGAATGTGGCTGCTGGAGTTCCTTGGCATGTGGGGGGATAGCCTGCTGACGATATGGTTTTTCAAACGGGGTGTTTAATGTGCAAGTTTTGTTTCCCATGTACAACAATAAACAGCGGGGCATCAGGGAATTTAGATAGGGTAATATATCATATATCTCCATGTTATGTTAGATCAGGCAGGGTAATATCCAACAATATCCAACATCATATTCCAAAAATATGTTGGTGATATTTTGTCTTTGGGTGGTAATTTTCCTTGGCCGAAGACTTGGGCGCCATGGGGTGGTTATCCTTTGGTCTGTTCCTTCGGATGCTGCTGTCGTTTATTTTCCAAGGTTTCAAGCATCAATGTTGCAATGAAAAATATTGCCTCGCATGTCTCTGACACTTGGCTGGGGTTTATCCAGGTGCTAGCTGTGGTGTGTAGCATTGCACCGGCACACCCATATCATATTGAAACTTGCACGCGCTGTTGCAGGGACTATCTTGTATAGATCGGTCGATAAATGAGCAAACATATGTTTGCTTCGCAGTTTGTTGCCGTGCCTACGGGTTTCTGTCATCTATCGGTGTCTAATGGCAAAAGTTCCTGTGTGTCAAGCTCCTTTCTTGTCACAATCCTTTTCTAGAGACAACAGTTTGTGGAAGTTGGGCCACATACTTTCCAAGAGGAAACCGGCCAGGAAAGCGGCGAGAGCCATGTGCATCAGTGGAGCAGACGCCTGGGCCGGTTTTCGAAATGGAACCGGAGCCGGGATTTCTGGAGAGGCTGTAACGTACCAATTGCAACTTGGAAAGGTGTCCACTGTGGTTGATTGTACCTCTTGTCCCTGTTTGAGCAAAAATTACCGACGGCTGATTAGATCCTAAGAAGATTCAGCCCCAGCTGCGTTTCTCTTTTCCTCTCGTTTGCTTGGCAATAAGGAATTTGCAAGTGTGATGGCCCCAGTCAAAAATGATAAAGTTCCTGGTGGCTTTGAGACCGTCGAGCTCCCAATGATAGACCCGCACGCTCTAGTGGCATTTCTGTTCAATGACTGTGGTGTTGTGCTTCCTGATGAAAAGATTGCTCGGTTCTGGCAGCATCATGAGGAGGTGAAATCGCCATTTCTGACTGCCTATGACGGGACGCACTCTCATGTGCCATTAGGCTTGTATGGAGACGGGGCAAAAGCCCGACAGCAGGCTTATCAGCTACCTGAGAAAGTGGTGGGTTTGTTTCTGAACTTACCGCTTTGGAGGCCAAGAAGTTCCCGGTTGTCGCGGTTTCTTCTCTTCGCAATCGAAGAGGACCTCTGCTTCGGTCGCAAGACCTTGAATGCGATCTACGGACGAATAACTTGGAGTTTAAACCACATGTTCTTTGGCAAATGGCCAGAGAAGGGGCCATCAGGTGAGAACCTTACAGATGCACGTGCAGGCACTTTGCTCACCCCTGATGGAAAGAGATTCGTCCTGACAGAACACCGTGGAGACTGGAGCTTCATGAAATGGGTCCTTGGATTCCGTTCAAGTTGGAAGGCAGGGACAAACGCCCCTGTTTGCTACCGGTGTTCCGCTTGGGGGAAGGGACCACCATCTTCGCAGTACTATCATGTGGGCGAGAACGCACCTACATGGGCGACGGAGTACGACCGGAATCAATTCATTCTGAATGAGATGCCGACAGTCGACCCGTGTTTCTTGGCATGATCTGGGCGTGTGGGGTTTTATTGCTCGGGGATCCACATGCGGATGGCTTATGGCATTTGTTTCTGAGCCTCAAGACGGCATCCTTTCGTAAGGATGGCCGGCAAGACTTGTGGCAATGAGGTAGAACGACAGATTCATCTCATCACACACGCAGCATGTAGGTGTGGGGAACCACGATTTCTGGAATTTCCACTGAAGCAGCCAAGGTTTTGAGACCGGAGTTTCACTTGCAACTTTCCTGCTCAGGTTCACTTGTTCCCATGACTTGTTCACTCATGCATGGTTGGGCCCCATGTTTTTCAACTAATAAGAACGGTCCCTGCTGTGACAAAAGAAGTATTTATAACTCTTTTTGGCGCAACTCTACATCCGTGTCTTTCGAATTTTGAGATTCTATTCTCGGGTCTGTCTATTATATTTCTCTCTCCGGACTCTCCCCAATCGACGCAGTTGCCCCAAACCATGCCTTGACTCTTCCGACGCAAACCTGAGGCCCTCTTATTTGCCTTCGAAATTTTCATCCAGACCTTCTAAAGTTTTGCGCCATGCACGTGCTCAATCTTGGCTTGCTGTTCAATGCCAACGGCAGCAGCTTGCTTCTTGCCATTCAATGAGAGCATGGTGTGCAAGGGCAAAGAAACATGATTGGGTAGGCCCAATCAAGGGACATTTGAACTACCGACAGCCTCCATGGTTTGCCTCGGGTGATTTGATTTTGTTTTCGAAAGTCAAGATCTGCATTCTGTCCAATGCTTGGTGATGACTTGCAGAATGTTTCTGACCGGCATGATGGCAGGATGACATTAGTCGAGTCCGGATATTTCGATGCCGACATCGAAGCCCCACTGCAGCAACACTTGGACGCAGCCTACAAAAAGTTCAGGGAATTCTGTTCTCAAAGGAGGATCCAATGCTCCCAACCACCTTTCAAAGAAAAAATGGAACTTTGGCCTGCATTGGCCGGGGTAAGAATAGGGTGCATCGGATTATTGTTGATTGGGATGGAAAGTGTCCACGCCATGTGTAATGTGTGTACATGCTTTTTGGGCGTCTAAATTTCGCATACCTTCGGAGCAAGTTTTTACCCGGCTCTCTATTCTTCAGCTTCCCTCCTGGTCTCAAAATTTAGGTTTCTGCTGGCCCATTGCAGATGGTTCCAATATCCTAGCTTGGTCAATTTTTTCGTGACTGAGGT
Organism: Symbiodinium sp. clade C Y103; assembly: GCA_003297045.1. Classification (NCBI taxonomy): domain Eukaryota; class Dinophyceae; order Suessiales; family Symbiodiniaceae; genus Cladocopium; species Cladocopium sp. clade C. The sequence continues at coordinate 955,457 of BGPT01000002.1, forward strand.
GGCCAAATCGGGCGGAGAAATCCTCTGGAATCTCAAAGCCTACAATGGCAGAGTGGTGACGGAGTGGCTGAGCTACTGTCTGCAGGATGCGGCGTCTAGGCCATTCCAGGATGAAAGGCTGCCATTTACATACCTAGCAATGAACCTAAGCTGCAAGTTGCCACAGCTAGGTTTTGTGCTACCTGACGTGCACGGGCATTGGCCCGCATAACCCAGAACACATACTCTCACATGATGCAGATTAGCAAATCTGCCGGGTGTTCACTCATGCCTGCGCAATTTGTCCTGGAAAAGTCTGGAATGGAACGCGCTGGTTGCGTTGTTTGCCAAGGACATCCCTATCGCGTTACTTTGGGCTGTCTGAAAGATTGCCTCGGTTTTTGAAGCTTGGATGCATGGCTGTGTGCATGCCGCACGCTTCTACTATATTTTGTCGCTCTAGACAGCATTCGAAGGGACTTCTACTCATACCTTTTGTGGAATATCATGTATCAACAATCAGAATATTTTGCAATATGATGCTCTTCATTTTGTGACTTTACTACATGTGAGAGGCCAAGCACCGTTTGATTTTACTATTTCGGGAAGGGATTCAAAAACAATGTTGCCAGGTATTTTAAAACACTGCATTGGAGAATGCAATACCGATCAGCCCCTCCAATGATTGATCAAGATCGTGATGGCTAATTACAGAGCCAAATAGGTCACACATCAAATACTGCTTTCGAGAAAAATCAGATATCTTTTGAAATGCGTTTGCAACAAAGATCACCTTTTGCCATGTCAGCCAGGGTTACCTCCGATTTCTACAGACCCTTTCCATGCCACGTCAGCCCAGGACACCGGCCCAGGCAACCGAAGTGTACTCAGAGGGCATTCGCTTTTGCCGTCTCCATTTGGTTCTTTCCAAAATGAGTTTCAGGACCCAGATTGATGTGGTTCGAAAGTATGATGTATTGAGTTTTGCGAAGTTGAATGGGAAAATATTATTCTGTACTTACGAACTATTTCCCCAGCCGCAGGATGCGCAAATTGCACTGGATATTACGTCCTAAAATACATGCCTCTTGGCTTAAAAAGATTTAAAAAGCATTTGTATCATTTGTGCTATTCTGGAAACGACAGCAAAGCGCAAACTTGCAGAGTCCTGTTCCCTGGTTTGATGCTATTGACTCCAACTGAGGCATTTGGTCATCTTCTGCGTGAAACGCTACGGTACCGAACCTTTGCTGATTATGATTCAGATGTCGCACAGTCTAGCTGAAATGCAAGAGTTGGAACCCACAAAATCTATTGAGCACACCTTCCATCCAAGTGCCCACGCGCCCTGAAGCCAAGGGGCAAATGCCCGGTACTACCACTGCTTTACTGATGAAGATCAAATGGCATGGCTGAAGGGACACCCAGCTGGGCAATAGTCGCAGAAACAGGTTGATGGTTGTTCCCAAGACTTGAACTAAGATATTTTTTCCTGCGCATATGTGTGCACCCATGCTGTGTATGCTCATGCACTTGTGCCTGCACTGCCTCGCAGCTGTGTGTGATAGAAGGGCTCCCTATCTAAGGTATCTATCTCAGAGCACCAGTTCGCACCAGAAGCAAGTACATCTTGAAGGTCAGCAAGTTAAGGCTCCTTTGTTTGATTCAACTTGTTCACCTGTTTATTTGGCTGTCTACTTGGCCAAACAAGCCAAACCGTTGGCGAATCTATGTTTCAGTTTGGATTGGAGACTACCTTTCTGAATTCTGGGAGGCTACTTTCTGTGAGATGGGCTGTGAGGAAGCTCCCTGGCCTGAAAAATACTGAACATAATATGGTGAATCACACCGGGATCGTCTTTCAATGCCCCATGCTGGTGCCACTGCATTTTGAAACGTGTACTTTGTTTCTTTCTTGAGCCATCCAAGGCTGAACAAGCAAGCGCGCAAAAGGGGCTGAACATGAGATGTGCGGCCTTGGCCAAAAGAGGGAGATAAAAAGTGTACTGCACAGCACATACCATGACCACCGTGACAGGCGTGACGCCCTATGACTGGGCAAAACAATAGGCTTTCATAAAACGACCATTTTTTAAATAGCCTTTGGACTGGCTGGGCATAGCTATATATGTTAGTTTACCAGAGGGTAACTATTGATAGTAAATAATGGGATTATCATGGAATGAACCATCTGCGCCAGGATTTCTTCCATCCACAGTAGGATGAATGGATTTAAACTTATAAATTAATGGAACACTATATTGTAGATCTTATACAAACTAATGGATTAATTTTGGAATTCCCATTCATGAATTCATAGTATGATTGGAACTTTATGGTTAACTTTACCACTAAACTGCTTGGTTGAGAACGGGTTTCCCGTAGTGGACTGTCCATTTGAGGATAGTGATCTCTTAGATAGTTGATACTGATTAGATAACCATAATGTTGGTAGTTCATATCTATGTTGTATAATCTTACCCTTTGGTAATCAAACGTAGCAATGGAAAAAACTTTCCAGTACCTATCTGAGGGATACCATGTTAGTTTACCAGAGGTATATGTATATTTTATATATATATATACACTGTATGTTGTAAAACTACACACTAGGATATGTTGTAAAACTAAACACTAAGACAGATAATCATTGTGGAAATCCATGGGTTTCCCGTTTGGAAAACCATCTACATTCATGGTTGATTGAACCCATAGCTGTGCTACTCTACCGGAGGGTAGTACTGTTAAACTAGTCAATCACGTTGCTTTGAAATATTTGAGAACGTTTATTCTGTTCACTCTTCCTATCATGTAATGTTAACCGCGGACTGATAAACCCTGCTTCATTTCCTCGCTGTTGGTCAAAGAACAAGGGTTGCTCCCAATATCTCAAATACCTCTGAGGCATAAATTGGCCCAAAGAATAAGTCAAATCAATGCATGTCCTCGCTCCCTTTGTGGGAACCATTCACCTATAATAGTTTGGAGGAGCCCTAAAAAATTTTGTTGATCATTTCACCATCCACAGCACCCGGGCATCCTAACAAGCACAATGAAAGCTTGGCATCATCCAAGAAGCGCTCGGTGACGTCCTCGCCGAACCTCGCGGCGTGATGCGTTAGAAACCTGGACCCCGCCCCAGAAAAAAAACTGCTTTTGAAGGTCAGGTTGAAAGCCCATGAAATGGCGGGGTAACCATGTACCGTACAAAAAACGTGTTTATTTGGAGCTGGAACCTACTTGACCCCTGTTTTGGTATGTAGCAGCTGTAGTGCGCGTCTTCTGTATATATGTCTATAAACAGTATGAACTGTTTTTAAGCACCATCATTTCTGAGTGTGCATCAACCGAATACTAATCGTTTTTGTAAACTGGCTATTATTGTCTTTCAATCAACCTCTAACCATTGTCTGGATATACATGTGAATGGTTGACACGAAAATGGCTCATGGTGGTTTATCCCAGGAATTTTGGTAAATCCCAGATCATTTCCCATACAGGCAAACATGTCTTTTTCTGTGCTTCAGTCATAGCTGGATCAGAATCCATGGCTGAATCTACATGGTGCTGCATCTTCAATAAAATGCTGAGCAAGCAGCTACAATGCACGTATGTAGAAGAAGCAATGCCAAGGTGTTAGCCAAAAAACGCGTGGCTAAAATCCAGCAACACATGGAGGTGTCCTAAGTCATGGGAATACTCCCAGTTCTCATCCATTTTGGGATTTTCCGGTAAATACCATCTGGATATTTAACATGACTATGGAAAATCACCATTTTTGATGGGAAAATCACCATGTTTATCATCTATAAATGGGCCATTTTCCATGGCTATGTTAAATAACCAGAGGGTAAACCATCCATCAGTTGGGGGGTACCGGAAACTCATCCTCAGCTCCAGACATCACCGCTACTCTGCCACGCTCCGACCTCGGAGGAGGCGGTGGCCCGGTGAATTGCGACGTGGGTTTAAGACCTAATATAACTAGGATTCATGGTAACTATATATTGGAATTACAAACCTATATATATATATATATTAAGATTAAAACTAATATATATATATATATATATATTTACAGTACATTAGTTATAATATTGTCTGTATTCTATATACAATTATATATATTAATATAAACCATTACAAACCAACATGGAACTGAGGGGGCCACCTTGCACAGAATTTACCATTTGCTACTCGTGTCTTAAAAAAGAAATATGGTTGATTTCAGGAAGAACTGATGTCATCAATAAAACGGGGATGGTAGCTATATGATGATGCTAGAAGCACCAAACGATTCAGGCACATGGCCAAGAAGCAACAAACAAACTGCAACTGGGTCTTTCATCACCTACATGTTCACCAAGTCATACTGCACAGCGGACTTTAGGGGCACAGCGGACTTTAGGGGCGCACGAAATCTGCTGACTTCAGTAGCCATGCCCAGAAGTTGGCTCCAAAAGCTAATTTCCCGCACTTGGATGTGGCCAAAAATGTGTGGTTCCATGCTAAAATCTAAGGGTGTAAATTGTGTACCTTGGGGATTCGTGGCATGATCTGGGACCCATGTCCCATGGCATCCAACATGGCATCCTGGATACTAGTCAAACCCAATGACCTGGAAGCCAGAACGGGCTTCAACTTTGATCCACACCCATCTGTTGGGGTAAGAAAATATGACATGATAGATCTGGTGATATTACCCTCCGGTAGTCAAAACGTGATGGTGTTACATCATAAATCGGTATCCATCCAGCTGGTTTCTGCGATGTCCACAAATATCCATGTGTGATTGGTTGAATCCCCATGAAAATTAACCCATCAACAGAGGTATTTTGTTCATGTCTCACCTGGTTTTCCCGTGTGACAAAGACACCCCAAAAAGGTCAGACGTCACATCGTCATCTGAGATCTCCTACCGTTTGGAGCCGATACCATGGTGGGGGTCGGCCTCAGTGAATCGACGGCTTCTCCGTGCCAAGGGGTGGTTTCTTGAAATGGGGCTCGCCCAATTTATGCTGATTTTGGTGATCTCAACCCATTTGAAAAATCTTTAGTCAATCCATGTCAATCCCACATATTGTTGAAATATATATATATATATTATATACATATATATATATATATAATCCATCTTAAAAACGATGAGTCAATCCCCAAAAATATGGTTGAAAAACATGTTCGGCGCGACCAACCAGTATGGCAATCTTCACGGGGAACATGCGGTTTTTTTACCAATGGATTCCGGGAGACCCGATTTTTTGGTTGGGGGACCCCAATTCATTATCCTTCGGTTCTTGATAGTTCTTGAATGGGGAAACCAATGGTTAAACAGGATATGTTTATGGTACCCCAACTTTGAGAAACATATTTTCTCTAAAAGCATGTGATCCACCACTATTTAACATTATGTATGTCACTATTTAACCACCAAAACGTGATGTTTTACCAAATTCAACTATATATATAGTAACTGGTTAATTCGATATGAATTTCTAAAAGGACCTCCGTGACCAAGTGGCCCAAAGGGCATCGAACAAGATCTCCTCTTCCTCCGTCCACGCTTTACCTCCGTCGAAAGAGGTCGCTGTGGGGGTTCTGCCACTGTTTCAGATGAGTGGCACGAAAAAAATCATAGGATAAAACATGATAAAACTTGCTTTTTGCACCACATGGGATACAGATCTCCTATGATTTCTATCAATCAATGGCCAGCTTTCCCCAGCTTTCCCAAGCAGAGATTGTCACTTCAGCGACCTGGCCTTGTTCCATTTCCTCTTTGTTCAGAGGATTGGGATAGTTCCGCTGCCAGTGCACCTGCCAACAAGGCGCGAATCCAATGTGGAAAGTACCAGTAGTAGAAAGGAAGAAAACAATGATGAAAGGATATGGGAAACCCCCAAAATCAAGTGGATGAAAACCTCATGTTCATTCATTTTCCACATGAAGGCTTCTTTCAGCTTCAGAATCAGGAGCTCAAAGGAATTTCAGGTATGTGTGTTTGTCCATAAACCGCGGATTGACCCCTGTCCCAAAATATAGTCCTTGAAAGATGGCCTTTCCCAAAAAAAAACAGTTTGTGTTTTGTGCGTCCTATATCGTGAATGATCATCGTCCATGATTCACATCGCGCAACATGTTTGCTGAAGAGTTTCCTGTCATCCGCTGGGTCTGTGGATCCAGATCCCCAAAGTCTTCTGCCTTGGGTAACTCTCGCAGCATCTCTAAATTCACGGAATGGTTCCTGAAGAGCCCTCCATGCCTTGAAGAGTCGTCCGGAATGCAGCGGCACGGTACTGTTTCAGTCAATCTTTCAACATCTAAATGTTTGGGATCTCCCTGTGTGAATCAACTTTGATCAATCGGAGGCCTTGAATCTAGACATTGAAAGCCGGGTTAGATCTATTTGGAGCAAGCAAAGGCCAGGTGGTCATTGTAATTTTTACTTAAAGAAAAATACCCGTTGGATTTCCGTGAGGCAAGTCCATGTTCACTACGGGAGAAACCTGAAATGGGTCTACCCGAAAATTAGGGCCATGCCATACCAATTCATTTCACTACAAAAGCGGACATAAGACAAGTGGGCCTCCCTGAAGACTCTCGCGGAACAACCCCAAAAGAAGAGGGTTTAGATTTTGGAAGTTTGAAAAATGAATTTCTTCAAACCTTGAAAATGACCTGTTTGTAGCTCTCCGTCTTGGTTCTCACAATCCAGTGCCCCTACTCGTAGCACGACTTGGGACGCCAATATGCAGTGGTCTGAGGACTCCCGCACTACAAAGATCTCTTTCTCGATGACAGCGAAGAGTGGGAGGAGTTTGAACCTGAAAAAATCCCAGCAAGGGCCTCCCTTTTGGACAAGAGTGTTCTCTTTTTGGGAGAGTGTGAAAGGATCCAGCTTTATCATTGGCTTGGTTAGGGTCAACTTCCTTCCATCCTGAGGGTTGCGGCATTCGCTGGAAGGCGGCCAACAAGGAATGGTTGTACTTCCCGAGGCACTCCTGGATCCAGAGCAGCCTGACTGGGAATCCAAACAGAATTGGTGTATATATATATATATTCAATCGGTGGATGACCATCCCCTTCTATGGGACAGCAAACCCTGTGGGCTGACCATGGCACATATGGGTGAAATCCCAGTTTTTGCGAGGTGATTCCCAAGTTTTATTAGTTCAATCACCATTCTTTTATCGAACAAAAAAACATGTGTTCGGCATCTTTTTCGGGGGTTGCTATATATTACAAACATTTTATTACAAACCCTATAGCTATATATGAATGGGCGGATGACGAATTCAGGTCGTTGATGGCGCTCGAACCACTTCGGACCAAACCCTCGGTGACCGTCCTCTGAAAATCCACCGCCCATCTTGAAAGGCCTGTCGCTGATTCGAGGCCTTTGAAGGTGACCATTTCCGGGGGCCAAAAATGGATAAACACATAGGGGGGTCCTAAAATGGGTGTGCCCCCAAATCATCCAAGTCATATAAAACAATTTAGTATTGAAACCTCTATGTTGGCTTGGGGATCCCCCAGTTTGAGAAACCTCCGTCTGGGTGTGTCTTGAAATTGGATATACCATAATCTACCATAATATACCATGATATACCATGACATACCATATGATATACCCTAAAACGGTCATGTTTTTAGTGGAAAAATTACGATGAACCAGTGGATGGAATGGGGTACCCTATTTTCACACAAACCTCTATGTGAAAATAAGAGGAATGGCCAGATTTATGATGATTTATGGTTTTCATCGGCTATCAGAGAATGGGACAAATGATGATTCAATCATATTCCATCATTGTATGTGGGGCACCCAATTCCAAACAAACCCAAATATGGAACCCTTGGATCATCACTTGGGGAACTCCTTGCAAGTTGCGGGGCGATACCCCCCGAAAACTATCGAAAACTGGGTTGTCTAAACCGGTAGGGTCACTGTCCGTGGGAATGCGAAACTCAAGGGCTCAAAGGCTCCAACTCATCGCCTGGAAATCATTTGATCGTTCTCATGGTTTCCGCGAAGCACAAAGACCTAAGACGACGAGTTTGGTGAGCCGATCGAAGTTGGCCAATGAGAAATCCCAAGCTATTGATGCTGGAAGGGAACAATCTCTATAACATGGATACGAGATGCTAGTGTACTCCATTTCTGGCAAAGCCAGTTGGCTAATTTTACTTGTACATGTGTCTTGACATTTGGGAGATGTCCCAACATTTAAATCCACTCCAAGATGATTGTACCCATCCCCCGTTCATATTAAACACCACCCAGAAACCATAGCGGGTGTAGGGGATTGACACATATTTGGATAGGGCTGTTCAATACTAAAGGGATGGGACTATGCCATAGTTATACCAATACAAGAAGCTCAAGAGTCGCCCTTTGAAATTGCTGGATGAGAGATCCGTGACCCACCTGTGGGTCGTTTGTCATTTCGATACCCAATAGACAGATCCATTTCTGGCTGGTCAAGGACCTTCAGCACTTCAGCACCTAAAAGCATCGTAAAAACATGACGAAATCATCAATTTGGGGGCCTCAACGCATGACAACTTGGTGAAAATAGATGTTAATATCCATGTCATGTCGCTACTACTGGGACCGTTTTTCGGACCAATCATCTTGACCCCCATTCTGTTCACCATGGTTCCTACATGTTCCTACCATCAATGGCTATCCAACTATTGCTGGGGCCCCAGGCGCTTTGCGGATGCGATAACCTCACCGGTGAAGGGAAGTCTGGGCACTGATTGTGTGTTTTTTTTGTTCGAAATTCAACACATCCAGATAGCTGTCAGATTTCCAACTCCAAAGTCCTTAGAATTGGCGCTCAATTACTGAGTTATTTGTCCCGAAGGTGTATGGAAGATTGGGAGTTGTTCTTGGTGATTGAAACCGACACTTTTCTCTCTGAACAACTACGCAAACATTCCAGCCTGCTCCCTCAGGGTATCAGTGGTTATGCTACAAGTATGCTCCGAATCAACTTGCCAAATCCCAGGGTGCTGGTCACAACAATGATGATCACATTGCGCGGAGAAGAAAAAATAAACAGCAGAAGAAGCCGAAGAAGAGGAAGGAAAGGAAGGAAAGGAAGCGGCGAAAGAAAAATGAGAATAGAAAGGAGAAGAAGTTAGATGGTTATGGGCCAAAATTCAAAAGCACCAGCCATTCTTGAGGATCCAAAACCCTCTACTCTAAGGGTGCCCAAGTCAACGTGTTCCATCACAATGGCTATGTGTGCTAGGTGACCAACTCTTGCTTGATGTGGCCATTTTCTTTTGGTTTTGCTTCTTTGATTCCCAATTCTTGTGCGGATTGCCCTCTGCCTACTTAAAAGAATAGCTTTGGAAAATGGCCCATTTACATATAGACGGTTTAAATGTGGTGATTTGCCTTTCAAAAATTGCTATTTTCTATAGCTAGGTTGAATGACCAGAGGGTATAGAGTTTTGCTGGTACAATCCCCAGTTTTCTAGGGTCAATCCCCATTTTTGAGGACAGAAACCTTCCTTTCTGCTGCTGAAATCCCCGAAAAACTGCTGCCCAGGCGCTTGAAAGCTATGACTAACAGCCAAATCTCCACGGCATGGCGGCCGCGATCTGCCATTTCCAGTGGCCGAAAACGGGAGTTTTCATGATTTGATCATCGAATAAGCATCAAATAAGAGGGAAAATGATGATGAACAAGTGGATTTGGGGGTACCAAATTGGGTTTTAACAATTGGTAAACTAACATAGCTGTGGTTCAATGGGGATATAATGGGGATACAATGGGATATTTCATGGGATATATAGCCAACAAATTGATTACACCTCTGGCAATTCAATAGGTTGCTATAGAAAATCACCTTTCAATGATAGGTAATTCATCGAACCAAAAAATCGGCGCTTCCGAACCCGCAAACTGACAACGACCAGTGGAGGGGCGCTGTCCTCAATCCATGGAGCTGCCCTACCATCCAACTCCTCCCATGGGAATGTCTGATCCGAATACGCGCAAAAAGGATCGAAAATCACCCGGGAAATCATCAACAAATCTGGAGTCAAAGAGTTTAAGACTTGACATCACAAAGGCACATTAGTTACAGATAGTTACAGATAGTTACAGATAGTTACAGATAGTTACAGATAGTTACAGATAGTTACAGATAGTTACAGTATGCATTTGCATTGGTCTTGAGTACAAAGGATGTATCATGGATCGCATACCGTTTGTTGAATTCTGGCCACACAACCCATATGCACTCTCTTTGTTTCACGCATTGGTGATCCGGTGATTGCCTTCAAACTTTGCTTCAAACACGAGTCTGGGTCAAAATTCTGCACATCACACAAACTGGATGGCCTATGTAGAGCAATGTTTGATCAATTGAATGTAGTTGAATACTAAAATCAGCAAGACACGTCAGTTCTGGTTCTCAGATTTTGACCCACAAGTCGAACGTTGACTTTGTTCACTCCACCTCCCTCAAGGTTCCTTGTATTGGTTGGTCTGGCAATGGGTTGCCCAGTTACCCCAAAAGTCCAGTGATTTTTCATCATCTTCCACATTCAGATTGCCATTAGTGATGTTGAGACAAGCCAAAAAATGGGAATACATATATACAAGGAACCCGGGGAATCGTGGGCTTTCAACCCAGAGTCTGACTACGTACAATTGCATGACTTAAAACTGCCTTAGAACTTCAAAACGTTGATAATTATAGTTATAGGACATAAAACCCGTGCACGGATGGGTGTTGCATATTTATAGACTTTGCACTTCGATCATGTTGGATCACTCCTCAAACTGACCCACCAGTACAGAAGATTGGATACTTCTCTGATTCTGATGGCCGTTGCATTAAGAAACGTCGGTCTCCAACAGCTGTAGATTCAGGTCCTTGGAAAACTGCCCAGCACTAGACATTTCAGAAGTTTTACTCAAATCCAGAATTCTGGCCAATGGACTTGCGCTGCAGATTGATGCCAACAACTGTCCATCATGCAACACAACGTGAACCCTTTGGCGGCTTGGGTTCAGTTCAAGTGCAATGCGGTTCTGAAGATCCACAGCCAGGTCTGAGCAATGTGTCCGTAAGCGCAAGACCTCATGCCCAGCCAAATTCCAGCATGTCAGCAGCGCTACATCATCTTCAACAACCAAATCCAGTTGCAACACGTCGTCTTTACCTGATGCTCCATGATCGCAGATGTAGCGACAGCTGGAGGGCGCCAGACTTAGAAGCTCACGCCACGACTTCAGAGACGGAACCCGGCACTGCCCAAAGTTCTTCATTCCAAGACCCACGGCCCGGCCATCGCTTTGGAGAAGCAGCGTATGAAAGCCGCCGGCCGAAACCTGGACGTATGCCATTCCGTCAGCTAAGCGTGGAATGGTGCATTCTCCATTGGAATTGCTCCCACAAGCAACGGCTTGACCATCACTCCGAAGAAGCACCGTGTGAAAACCACCTGCAGATACCTGGGTGTAAAAAAGACCTTCATCCAATGGTGGAATACTGCATTGACCGTAGATATTATGTCCACAAGCCACGGCAGTGCCATCACTTAACAGAAAGACCGTATGAAACTCCCCGGCTGAAACCTGAAGATACGACACTCCCTCAGCCATGCGAGGTATGTCGCATTGTCCATGGACGTTCCACCCAGAAGCTACAGCACTGCCATCACTCCGAAGAAGCACAGCATGAAACCCTCCTGCAGCAACCTGGATATAGCACATCCCCTGAGGCAAAGCTGGAAGACTGCATTGACCATGAGAATTTCTTCCGCAGCATTCAGCCTGGCCATCACTTCGCAAAAGCACAGTATGGCAGCCGCCTGCAGAAACCTGACTAAGGCAGCCGCTCGCTTCATGCCGTGGAATGTCGCACAGTCCAAACTCATTCCTTCCACAAGCCACAGCACGACCATCGCTTCGAAGAAGCACTGAATGACCATTTCCTGCAGCAACCTGGATGTAGGAAATTCCCTCATCCAAAGCTGGGATATTGCATTCTCCAAAACTATTCAATCCACAAGCGACCGCACGACCATCACTTCGAAGCAGCAGCGTGTGAGACTTGCCTGCTGAAACCATGAGTGGGTCAGCTCCGCAGTCGCAAAAAAACCGGCGTTGCTTGATGATTATAGAGGGGCTATACTACCCTAAAGCATACTGGGATTCTCGTGACATTATGGGGATGCCCATTGATTCATCAGTTTTTTTTATCTTTCAACAGGTTTTGGTTTCACTGCTCAGCTCAGCTTGAAGAACTTTGGGCCAAACTACCCCTGGTTCCAGCAGAAACAAGACTCGGTCAAACATGGGAGATCCACCATCTCAAAAATCTCACGTGCAACAAACTTCAAGAAAATGGTTCAATTAACATGTCCAGGACTTGCTTCCAAGATTTTAGATGGATCCAACCAACATTTTTGCGGATGCAAAGTTCTTCAGCTGAAGATCTAAGGATATGGATGGCCCGTAGGGCCAGGGAATCCAATCATCACACGTTTTAGATGTTCAGCTGTTCAGCGGCGGGTAGGGTTATGCCACCCCAACCCCAAAAATGGAGAAATGTTCTGATATTGACCTCAAAGGGACTACCTGTAAATGAATACCTTTTACCCACCTTCAGACACCATAGGAACCTGTCAAGCCCCCCAACTAGTCCCTGATGGCCCTGTTAAACTGGAGTGAAATGTCTTTGATATCCACCCATTGGAAGAATTCCATGACAATCCAGTTATAGTCCCAATATGAATTATCCCTAATTTCCACAATCTCATTATAGTCCCAATATGAATCCCATCATAATGGGTTTATGGATAGTTGACATAGTTCATTATAGTATTGAATCCCACGATAGTCCATGACAATCCTCTTATAATCCCGATTGAATCCCATTAGAATCCCATTGGATCTTTGGCTTCTCAGTTGTCTTCATCCCTTTCCTTCAGGCCTACAATGTCTCCGTTGAAGACATAAGCCACCTGCAGATTGGATCAGGTGCTTCCGAACGGAACCATCTGAGGATCCTTGCTTTGAAGCTTTAAAGCCATAAAATGGAGGGTTAACCACACAAAAGAAAGGCCTCTTCGGTTTTTAGCCAAGTATTGTACATATATAATTATGCATTGTGTATGTATATTATATATACAATCAGAGACATGTGTATTGATATTGCAACTGAATTATGTTGAATTGTGTTGATTTACCTCGAAGTGATGGAACCAAACAAGAATCCAAAATGTTGCCAGAATGAACGGCTAGAATGGACGATCAAAGCTACAGCAGCAACATGTCAAAAATGAAGGATACCATCCCTAACATGACGACATATTCATGGATGGTATAAACAATCCCAAATGGTGGGTTCAGTATTGGGCTTACCACAATACCTGTACTTGTTAGTATGATTGTTGAGACAGATATGACTGCTGCTTTACGGGTTCAACAGCAGGATTTTGCAGGTAAGATCACATCTCTGATCTGAAAAAATTCAATTATTCACCAACCTGAATATGTGTGACAGAAAGATGCAGCAAAAACTGAAGGTCTGCAAATGCCTGAAAATCCACAACGGGTCACAGCTTGTCCATTAGCAGAACCTCTTGCCGGTCTCACGATATTTGGCGAGGGGTGTCGGCCTAACACCCAAACAGTAGAAAGAAGGAAACGAGCTGAGAAGGCCATGTCCAATGATATCCATACTTTCTATATATTCTCCCTATATACTTTCTAGTAAATTTTCTAATCTGTGCTATATATATATGTGTGTGTGTTCCATGAGTTTCTAGAACTATACTAATTATATCTCTTCCATGTTTCCTTCGTGAAACGTGACCACCAGTTTTGGCTCCCAATCACCTGACCACCAGCCGACCCCGTGGTTGCGCGTCGAGTCTTGCCTCTTCAGAGGGAGGCCCGTGTTCTTCAAAGATGTGAAGTATGTCCTGGCCACTAAAAACTTGGACGTCCCAGCTATGAAATAGTGGGTATAACCCACCTCTATAAATAATGATGTGTGTATATATATATATATTATAAATCATCTACAGAATCTTAATCAGGATATACTCCGGTTTTTGATGATCAAAACCACATTTTCTTCCTTTTTTATATTGCTTCCATAAATCGCAGTGTTTTTATCATCAATAATCACGTCAAATCCCTATATGTTTTGCAATGTGTTGTTGTAGAAATCCCAATTCCATGATGAAATCCCAGTGTTTCATCATCAATTCCCACGTCATCTTATCAAAAAAACAAAAAAACAAGTTGTTCATCATAAAATCCCATTGTTTCAAGTTTTTTTCATCATGAAATCCCCATTTGTTCCACCCCTTTTTGGGTGTATCCACTGCTCATCCCGGAAAAACAAAAAGCCGACCTGTAGCTGTCCATGGAGGTCGCCCACCAGCACCAGGCGTCGGTCGTCCCCTACCTAGCCAGGGGGCCTGGTTGAATAGAGGCGTCCTCCAGTTCAACCAATAGGTAGATGAGAATGAATATAGTTCTTAGTATAGTATAATATGGTTCTTAGTATAGTATAGTATAGTTCTTAGTAACCATCTAGTTCTTAGTATAGTATAGTATAGTTCTTAGTAACCATCTAGTTCTTAGTATAGTATAGTATAGGTCTGAGTAACCATCTGTAGTGAGAGTGGGTATGTTCCCCATTAGTATTCTGTACTATAGATTATATATATATATACTATGTGAAGCCATCTATAGTTCTTGGTACCCATCTGGATGATAAGTATTTCACATATAGTAGGTACAGCGCGCTGGATTTGTATTGAGTTATACTGTCATTGTATGGGTATAACGGTATAACATTGAATTAATGGCAAGACTATAAGTATGTGAAACACTTGCCATTATGGCAAACATCATTGTTCCGACTAGGTATAGTTCTTTAGTTCTGAAAAAAATAGTTCTTACAGGAATTTCTGATAGTAAGTGCAACACAATAGATTTCTATAATAATATGTCATTATAGTTCTTATACAGATCCCTTGTAGTTTTTGGAAACCGTCCTGCAAAACGATCCAAAAGACAGAAAGATCCCCACAAGGATCTCCTGCTTTTTTTGTTTCAACCAGTAATGCCAAAAATCCAAAACAATTGTAATTATCGAAGGATTTCCAGATGTTCCTAAAACTATGCTACTATCTATCTATTCTGGGGTTGCTATAGACAAATCATGATCTAGTTGGGAATAATGTCAATAATCTACTTGGACGCAATTAGCCAATGGGCGGATACATGTCATCAAATATATATATATGTATAGTTGGGCTTCAGAAAATTTAAGGAACATCATTTTGTCAAAAACACTATATATATAATATATATATATATACATGGATTTAATCAATCTACAATTCAAATCGGGATTTGATAAACCTACAAATCTAATCGGGACTTGTATAATCAGAAAGATAACGTGATAAATGAATCATCTCAATGGTTCATCTAAGTTCACAACTGATAAACTTCTATCAGAAAATCCCAAAAATATGTGAAAGCTACAATTGGATCTACTGGGCCACGCCTTGAATGAAAAAAGAAGACTTTCCCAGCCCTTTCCCATTCCTATAGTTGGTGGTTTATAGTGAGTTACTTCGCCCCAGTCAATTCCTTGGGCCAAGTTAGAACATGTTGAAAACCGGGGCGGACTCACCGACTTCGCCTGATGCCTCAAGGCTGGATTTGGTCCCATTGAGTTTGATGACTTCCCACGAAAACGCCCATTTGTGGAGGATTTCCCAGCTAGCCATGTTGGAGTACTGGATGGTAACTGGGGTTTTCACCACCACTGGCGGACATCGCCAGGATGTCGACCTGAGGTAGGCTCACGTCCAACACCGAGGATTTCAGAGCCTCAGGGCATGCCATCAGCCAGTCACACCAGATATTCTGTTGACAGAAGACAGAGGATATACAAACAAGTCATGAGATGCATATCAAATGTCAGCATGTTGTATATGTATATATATTCACAGCATAAAGACATATGCGATATATATATATATATATATTATTTATTATGTCACATTGTCACCCACGACCCAGAACATGGTATTAAGTGGCTCCTAAGTTCCGGCTTTAGACATTTTAAACGGTTTGAACATGAATCCAAAGGCCCTTGATTGTGGCTAGTTGTGAAACTCAAGTTGGGCAGGTGATGTATGATAATGCATACATGTAAAATGCCAGGAAACGTTATCCCTTGTAATGATGATTTGAAAGGAATAGAAATGAAAGCACATTGGATGCACTTTTGGAAATCTGGTTTCAGTAGGCTTGAACAACTTGCCATTTGAGGATAATAACAACTACTTAAATAGATCATGATACTTGGATTTGCTTCAGGCCCTATATATCTTCCCCAATACGGATTCCCCAAATGGTGCACTTCACCTTGGGAAAGTCAAAAATCACCTTCAACAAACCCATCGCAATGGAAAATCCATCATTTAACAGGTGATTTTCCCAGTTCTCAACCTCCATTTAGATAGGATTTTCCCATGTTCACAATCCCATGGCTATCCCGGTCATATCCCCATGATCTCTCCAAGGTCGATCTGTGCTCGCGGACTTGCAATTCCCCCTCCATGGCTACCACCATGTCCTCTGCCTGGGGAGTCACAGCAGTGAAATTGGCCAAGAAATTGGCCAAGAAATTGGCCAAAAATTTCAATGGTGACATGATGGGATATTCATGTATAACATAATCACACAGAATATATAATATATGCCCTTTGGATGTAGCTGAAACTGAGGTATACCTTACCCCATTTATGGCTATTTTCAGAGAGAAAATGATAATAAACCAAGAAACACCAAATGAATGAGCAAAATTATCACAAATAATTGTCAAAACTTGGTAATAACATTTCTGATTCGACATGGGGATACAATGCAATATATAATGCGATCATATCATGGGAATGAAGAATGTGGATGTATATATATATATATATACACTCTATATGTATATAATGGGATATCATCATCTACCTTGCACCCTGAGGTCTTGCGTTCTTTTCTAGGCTTCAAACCCTCGCATTCACGAAGTGCATGCGCCCGTTTTTTCAGATAAAATTGCCAGATGGCCCTGACAGTATGGATCCAGCTTGATCTAGTTTTGTAAGTATGACATATACCAGTCCTGGAGAATCTAATACGGATTTGTCTGAAAACAAAACCTTTCATGACAAATAATTACAGAGGTATTTAAAATGACCCATTTCTCCACCCCATTTGGCCATGATTCACCAAGAAAAAGGTTGGAGCAACCCTGATTGTAGTTGGTAAACATATATAGAGGTTTCCTAAAATGGGGGTACCCCCAAATCATCCATTTTCAATCCGGATGTTCCATTATAAACCATCCATTTTGGGCTACCCCTATGTTAGGAAACACCCATATGTTTCTTGCTTCTTCTGGCTTACTATTGGTCAGAAATCTCTCCCCGCAAGCTCGAAACCCGAAACGGCGCACTCGTTCGGCAGACACTGGCGGCTCAAAGGGATTCCTAGTGGAAGAAATTTGGAGGATCGGGCACCAGCCATTGGGAAGAAGGATGGTTAACCAATTTTCGACCCAACCAAAAATGATGATGTAGGTAGTTCCCAATTTATGGATGATGCTGGGAATACTGTTTCTGGATTTGATGGTTTGACGCCACCAAAATGGACCAGAACAGGGATTTATAGCTGATTTATGGTGAACTCACCATACAAATGATGATCAACTGCATAGAACTCCATCTACAATCATGATTATAATGGCTAATCATCCACTAAATGCCACAAAAATCCCATTTCTGGGTCCATCTCTTCATGTCTCGCTGCCCAGCGTTCAACTCCTCCGGAGCCGTTCGAAGAGTTCCATGGCCACCATGGCTCCTTCGGAGCCTCGCTATGGTGACATGGCGAATCTCGGGCCAGGGCTCAGAAATGGGATATCATGGGCATGGGAATATTATATGGGGTTGTTTGAAAAGTAGGTACCCCTAATTCCAATGGATGAATCATTTTTCCATGATTGTTCCATGTTTTTTCCATGATTTTTCCATGCTTTTTCCATGATTTTTCCCATTTGTCAGAGGCGCTTTGGAGGGGCACCTCATTTCCAACCAACCCATATCATCCCAGCCCTGTTCAGTCCTTAGACATCTTAGACACCCCCCAGAAACCATTGTGGATGTAGGGGATGAAATCACATATTCGGGACCATTTATGGGGTGAGGACTGAACGGGGGATGGGATTACTCCGATAACAACAGATTCTGTACACATAACTACCCATTAGTACTGGTCAGCCTTATTTGTTTTGGTGATCATGCCCATCTGGTTAAGTTGTGACTAATAAAAAGTATTCTCACTGTGCTAGACATTGAATGCTCATCTCCCGCTTCCTTTAGATACGTATCAGTTGCATCCAAATATGCACTCTTGGTTCAACTCCTAGTTTCTACAGATTCATCAAGATTCCCACTTGCTATATTATCTTAATGTTCATATTATATTCCTGTTTCTTCCCATTGATTCATGTTCCCCTTCCGAAATCAGAAAAAAAAAAAACAACATGTTTTCCCCAGAAGCATGTAATATAATCTAACACAATCTAACTAATATAGGTAATTTTCCATCTAAGAGACTCTTAGTTCACCATAATCTGACCACATCATACCACATCGCACCTGAGCGGCTTGGAGCTTTAGGCATGTCGAAGTACCTGGGCGGAGTCTGTCCGCATGTTCAATGGAAAACCCGGGAAATCCATGGTAAATCTCAGGGAAATCATGAGTAAATCATTGGTAAATGCCACGGAAATCATTAATTGGTAAATTCGGGTCCTGGAGATGTTCCAACCAATTCGGGGATTATTCGAATTTGCTTCTGGGTCAGAAGCCTGGTACCTTGACGAACAAAGCAGTTGGTAGTTGTGGATGTTCATTCCAGGTATGGACCAAATTGTCAAATCAAGGGGCCATAAATGGAACTGCTGCATGAAAGCTCCTCAACCAACGTCAATCTTACAAATAAACCCCTGGTTGATTGAGATGGGAAGTGCCATTCAAAAGTGAACTGATCACGATTTGCGGACTCCATCTTGATCAAAGGGGGTTACCCTATCCTACTTTCTGGATTCTTTTGTATTTCCAACTTCACCCCCGGGCAGATGTTTGAACCCTGTTGGCAAGTCGTCCAGACTCCCTTCCAATAGGTGCCTGTTGGTTTATAAGTTTATAACTAGGCCAGCAGTTGGATTTATGGTGATATTCATATAGTTCGATGGGCTTCTAAATCAAGAAAGGCAACTGACTGGTGGATGACAAGTGGCCATTTTCATGCCGCCAGGACATTGCAGCTTGATGATATAAACTGATCCCAGCACACAAAAATCCTCTTTTATTTCACCGCAAAACGAAGGAAAAGCATTGGCAAATGCATGTAAATGGTGGATTTTCCAGCAAGCCAGCTTAAATTTCTGGAGAGTACATTTCGAATCACCATGAACAATGGACCTGGATCTATAGACTTCTTGGATGTTGTGGCCAGTCACTGCTGGTCTAACCGTGGTCGCAAACTCAGAAAACCTCCGCACGTGAGTATGTAGAGCTTGGGTTGATCAACCCCTGCACTGTTGATCATTGGTTTGTATTATTATTTTGACTGGCAAATAAATTCACGGTTTGAAGGTAACCCCCCTAATTGATCAACTAGGATTCAAAGTGAACCAATCAACCAATCCAGGGTTGATATGGGATAATTGCAGGGAGTGTCTAGTCACCATGGTGACACATGGGGATAGGTGCAATCCGTTCATGGGACAATCCCACTTCAAAGGACTCAACAACCATGCTTTCTAAACAGTTCGGAGGCGTATAATCTGGTCCTCATCAAAGTGCTTGGCCCAAAGAGAGTGGATGTTTGAAGGTCCCAAGAATGATCATGATCGTCGTTTGGATATGGCTGAATTGGGTATGCCTCAAAAATCATTGACCGTCAAAAAATTGTATATGCTTGGATGCCAAAACTGACCCGCAGATGAGTCAAAAAGCCTCTTGTTATCAAAATAGCTGGGTATTATGGATGTTCATCCCCTAAAAATGGCATAGTAATAGGTACGAGTAGGAAAAGTCATAGCCACCCCAAATAGGTAGGAAAAGTCATAGCCACCCCAAATGGGGATGATTAACGTGACTCATAGCCAGTTACCCAAAAATGCTATGGCTCCCACTCCTGATGGCGCTCGACCTGCCAGCGCATCTTCAATATCTAACTGAAGAAAGGCAATTTCAACGGCCAAATAGGTTTGTTTGAAAATACTGCAACATCCAGTGGTTTCTTAAAATGTTCCCCATTGAACCCAATTTCAGACACACCCAAATGTGGTTTTTGGGGGTGCCCCAAAATGATCCAAGAGTTGTTAGTTCAATGGGAAGACCAATGGTTTTGGGTACCGCAGTTTTGAGAAACACCCAAATGATTCCCAAAAGGGTTTGTATAAAAACTATAGATCTCATGTAGCATTTCCCGACTGAAAATGATCCCAAATTCCACAAATGGGGGTATACCGTTCACCCCACTTTGGACACACCCTTGAGGGTTGAAAAGGTCAAAAGGGAGTACAACCAACAACGACCAACATAATCAAGAAGGATATCGGCCGATTGGTTTTTTCACCAGCTCCATTGGATTGTATCTGTGATACGCCAAAGTGCCTAGTCAAACAGGAAATAAGGAGATGAGAGCGATTCACCGAATAGCCTCATTAAGATCAAAACGAGAATGAGCAGAGATCTCAAGAACAATGCCTCCGAATAGTCGTCCATTTTCTTGATCAATCTTGATCAATCTTGATCATTCATAATCTCCTTTGAACCATGTGGCTTCGTCTGAAAAGAGCCTTCTACCGTAAATGAATGGTAAATCACATAATTTTCCGCCATGGAATGGCAATTTTATTTTGGGAGGCAGGCCATCCACCATTTTCAGGTACCTAAACAGGGGTATCAATTATTGCTACATATCGCTACCCTAAAAACGCAAATTCCATGAAATCTCCCAGTTCTGCATATTGGCCATAAAAACCTTCCACCATGGTCGCTGTCGATGGTCTCATTGCCTGCTGCAAGAGCTCATCAGAGATGTGCCTCGAGCCGCCAGAAAAAAATGAAAACAGCCAAACATTCGATTTTCGCTGCTTGGTTATATAGGAAACCATAGGTTTTATGTGATTTTATAGTGATTTCATGCTGATTTTCATGTTTTTGTTTTTCGTGGGAGGATTTAATGGTGAGTTAATGACGATTTAATAGGATTCATGATGACTTGGGGGTTTCTTAAGGCTTGGGGGATCCCCAGTCGTCACCATGGTTGTTTCAATACTAAGTCATGGTGGGTCATCCATGACTTGGTACCCCCATAATTCCTGGTCAATGATGAGGATTTTCATGGGGATATGATGGGATAAATAACCAGCAAACACGGTGGTTTTTGCTCAAAAGAGTTGATTATTGAAGATCCAGGTCCAATTTCAGGGTTTCCATATCAGAAAAAATGTGCGGCCATTATAGACTATATGCATACCCATTAAATGCCCAGTCCCACCCAGTCCCACAAACCATCCGCAGGGTCTTGCCATAAGTGGTTGGCTTACTAAGCCATCGCCAAATGCTAGTCGTTTATCCCATTGGGTGAATCTCTCCTGGTTGGAGCTTTCAGACAGCATGGACCGTTTCATTTCGGAGATCTTCCTGATTTTCTGGTGACCGAAGGTAGGTTGAATCCCAAATGTTTGCTGCTAAAAAATTGCAACTGTTGGTGCTGAAGCCTTATTTTTCGCTGCTTGAAGATGGACACAGGCCAGTTTGATTGGTGAAAACCATGTGAAAACATGCAACCCGTGAAACCCATGTGAACACCGTGTTGTTTCGAATTCTGAAACTAACATAAACTAACCACGTTTGACCATCCCCAGCCGATCTCGTTGCCTCTGCGCCAAGGTCAACATCTCCTGAGCCTGGAAAGTTGGGATCCGAGAACTAGGAAAATCTCAGGAACCCAAGAACGGTTCATAGAAAAGTCAGAAAAGAAGGGGAAGATGCTGTGATAATTCCAGAACTTCAGAAATGAGAATAAGATAAACTAAGAAAAACTAAGAAAAACATGGATAAACCATGGATAAACCATGATAAACCGATAGCTGAGGTTGGTGATTTCAATTCTTTGCGAAATACTGCAGTTGTCAGTTGGGGATCATCGTCCCGATTGAGGATGGATATTGTGATCATCACAGTGCTCAGAGGAATCCTCCATAGAATGACTCACAGTGATCGTAGCATATTGGAATTGGATGGAATTGGTGTAAGTATCAAACATTGTTTGGGTGACTAGGAACATTGGTGAACTAGTGGGTCAAGCAAAGCAAGGAAATTAAAGCGCCATGATGAACTCCATATTTCCGGAGGTTCCCAATTTCTGGGGACGGCCATACAATCCGATGTGACATGATATGACGACTTGCCGGTCTCTTGAGGCGGTGAAATCCATCGTTTATCAACATGCAGAAGTGGGTTTTGTCGGAAAATGTGCTGCCCCCAAATCCCCTAGTGAATCATGTTTTTTCCCAAAAACAAAACATTGGGAGGGGTATCCTCATTTTCAGACACATCAAAGAGCTTCGATGAATTCATATCAGTTATCATACTGCCAGAGCTGGCCACGGTGAGCTTTTCTTGGAGACAAAACCCTCATTGTGTGTTGGTCAAATATGTGGTCCATATGGTTACTCACTGAAAACCCGTGTTGGTTAAATCCACATTTCGTGTTGGTTAATTGTAACACAGTGCAACTTAAAGCGCCATCCAATGGTTAAATCTTGTGATGGTTTAATATGGTTCAAGCCACTTGTTGGTTGCGTAAATCCTCAAAAGCCAACTTGCTTTGTTAACTCCTGTGTTGGTCCAAGATGGTCAAATTGCCATGTCAATTGGATCACTGTTCCAGTTGACTATTATCCACATGACCACATTATTCCAAAAATCCGAATCCCCCAAACCCCCGTGGTTTGATTTCAATTGGCTGTCATGATGTTCAGCAAAAATATCACAGTCTATGGATTGTCCTGGGGGATCCCCAAGTCAAAAAATGGGTTTCGATACATTCAATACTAAGTCATGGTCATTCATGACTTGGATGATTCAGGGTAGCTCTAAAATATAGGAAACTCCCATATCAGAATTGTCCCATTACCCCATTTCGAGGGGACTGCGCCATGCTTCCAGCCTCCTCCATGGATTGGTATGCCGTTGAAACGGCCCGACCTGACACACCCCACAATTGGGCCAAGTGTGTTCCAAAAGAGATGGCCCTTAAACAATGCCTGAAATTTACCAAAGTTTGGTTATAATATTTACCAAGTGATTTATGTTATTTCAAATACATACATCTTAACCAAACTTGAAATATCATGACGTACATACACCATTGGATTTCTTTTACACATGAGTTGTACGTTACAATATTTCAAGTTTCAGACCGTCTATCTGGGGGAATGATTCGCTGTGGATGGCTTGAACCCTGTGACATCAATTGCAAAGAGGAGACCTGGCGCTCGAGCATTTTCTATGAAGGCTCAACCACCTCAACCTTGCTGTTTTGGCGATCGGTCTCCCATGATCTCCTCATAGTTCAAATCAAATCCCAATTTATGGATTATGACAATCCCCAAGATATAAAGGGTAGTATAAGAAACAGTATAACCCACTAATTCATCATCAACCAACCATAATTTACCAACCATATCCTCATATTCTCTTGGTCGAAACCCCTATGATTAATGGCTAGATCTTAATTACATATACAATAAATGTAAGTGTATATGTCATATGCAATCATCAACCAACAGGGGTGTCTTGCAGATGATTGCCTCAATTTCCATTCTTTTGTGATGATGCCGGGGCCCAGCATCCTCTATACCCGTCCGGTCCTCTCTGTAAGATACGTAGCGGAGCACCTAAACGCAGAGCGCTGGAGATGCTGGGGCTTCCGGGCTTGGTCAAAGGTCACTGAATTAAGGGATTCACCAAGAATGTTGGGTAGATAAATCCGTTCTCCACAACAAGGATAATTACAATAAGAGCAAGAGCTTAAAATCTTGGTTTAAGATATAATGTTGTAAAAATTGTTTATCAAGCACTATTTATCTCTTCCGATTCTTGTGGGGGGAGACTTGGGGGGAAAGGATCAACCAGTATGAAACAGAATGAGCCAGTATTGACCATGTCCAGGTCCCAAAACTTGGGGTCATCCCGAGGTCAAAGCATCAAATAATTTTGCCATTCACACCAAAATCTTCGGCTAAGGTTTGGAGGGATCCTGAGAAAGGGTTGTTTGGGGGAGTACCCTACCTGGTTAATAGTGTTTTTGGGGGGCTGCTGAGGCTTTCTCTTGCCAATGCATGCTAATAGTGGTTGTAACGGTTAACAATAGTTAGTAATTGTCATTTAATCAGTCAAGTGCCCATGTTTCGACTACCAGTTGATTGTGGGTGTCTTAGTGGCACAGGATGATTTCGCATTCAAGGTCCAAAAACAGATCAAGAATGAGCGAGTTGAGAGGATCGGACAACTTGTGGATGTGCCCAGTATTGTTACTGGAATACGCTCGTTTGCAAGGGCTTCATACCCAGAATTGCTTGTTTATTGTCTATGAACCGGAACATGCTCATTCGGCAAACAACTGCCAACAACACGGGACTCAAAAAAATGCTCTTTCCAACCCTATTTGCGGAAGTCCGTTGTTGCTAATTTTCAATTGTTGCTCGGAAAATCACTGATTCTTAGCAGTAAACACACATGTTTGGCAGTGAAACTTCCCATTCTCTGTGGAAAATCCCATCAGGTGATACCCGGTTGTACTGTCACCCATCTTGGTTTTCTATGGTGGTAAAACACCCATCCGTAACTATCCCTTCCCACAAAATATAAAATACCCTACAAACACAAAACCCTGCCTGTCCGAATGAACTGGATAAATATTCGTTGGCCTCCTGAAAAATCTGAGGATGTCATATCCTTCATTGGCTATGCACTATCCCCATTCCGGGATGATTGCGGAGACTGGGGCCGCCAACACGTTCCGCGCACATTGCAGCGGCGGTGGAGGGCAACGGCCCTGAGACTGGAGACGTCAACTGGTGCGATGACTGGGAAAAAATGGTGATGTACCCTCTGGTAAACTAACATAGCTATTGAAAATGGCTATTTATAGTGGATTTTCCCATTACAAATGGTGATTTTCCATAGCTATGTTAGTTTACCAGAGGGTAACCAACAGAAATTGTGGAATTTAACCAACAAAAATGCTGATTGACAGGTTAAAACTGAAATTTTGCTAATGAAAATTCGCGATTTCAAAGTGTGTTGACCAGGTATGATAGGAAAAACGAAAACACCTCTACGAATTGAGGTGTGACCAAGACAAATTTGGATTCAAACAGTGAGAATGGGAATGTGACCCGTACAATGATAGAGATCCAACTTCAAATGCAGATGACTGAAAGTTATGACGGGGAAAAAAAACATGATGCTATCCCACAAAACAAAAACATGGTGGTTTTGCAGGGCAAGTTTATCAAGATCTGGTATCGATTGGCGTGAATATGGAGATGTCATCAGCATAGCAGGGACAGCAACAAAGAATTGAAGGTTTCATTAGTTACAATATGTTACACTTAGGATTGATAAAAATGTAGATGTCACCAAACAAAATGCTGAATTGATGGCCGTTATCACCCATTTTTGCGCGAATCCACGATTGATTTCTTGGTGGCACCATTTGGGGATCACGTCACTACCAGTCAAAACCAACACAATTTGTATAGTATTTAAGAATCTACTACCACTATATAGCTGGGGATCAATTCAGTTCCTTAGCTTACCTTACCTAGGCATTCTCAATCTCCCTCGTGTTCACGGAGATGTGTAGGTCCCAGGAAATCTCAAGAATATTCCGATATATCCCTTGAATCTTAATTCTATTATATTCCAATAAATAAATATTGTTCTTTTAGGAAACATAGAGGGCCGGACTGACAAATCATTATTATGATCTACACCTAGAAGTTGTTGAACCGGCAAAATTAAAATATATAAGTCCAATAAATCATATATCATTGGTTTTAAATGGAGGGAACCTTCCATTAATCCACCATTGGGAAGCCGCAGATCGCACCGATGGCACCTCCACAGATCGCTACAACCTCTCTGAAGCTGTCCTGAGATCGAAGAATCTTCACAGCTTTTGGTGAGTTTTCCACGTTTTAAGTGGTGAAGATTCCATAGTTTTCCACTTGAGCAATCAGTTTTCCAATGAATAGTCAATGGAAAACATTCATTGCTTTTCTTGGGCGGCCGTAGGCACTCAAGTGTCCGTGGGCCCGCATTGTGACTGCATTCAAATGGTCCGTGCGAGAGCCAACTGAATAGTTGATTCATGACTTGGATGATTTGGGGGTACCCCCATTTTAGGAAACCTCCATATATGGATGGATTGTTCATTAAAATCCAATTATTTTCATTTATTTTTCATGAAATCACCATAAAATCCACATTCTTCACGGTGAACATCCCATTTGTCAATGAATAGTCAATGTTAAATTTTCCTGTGTTTTCATTGAAATGGTCACAGCATTTCATGGAACTCCTCTTAGTCTCTGCGCTCAAAGTTGCAGGAAAGGAGTTAATAATCAAAATACATCAAAGCGCACAACAGCTCCTTGCTGGAGGTCCAAAAGTGATCATGTTCCCACTTCAAATGGCCAGATTTCGGGCATTGAATCCTGCGTTTTCAGGTACCAAACCCATTGAAATCCCACAAAGAAAAATATATTTATTGTGGGATGGTTTATGACATCGGGTTTACCACATCAGCTTCATAGATCAACATCTTTCACACCTTTAAAATCTGTGATCATCATCTGATTGCTGGTAGTCATGCCTGCTCATTCCAGCTAAGACTTAGCTAAGAAATGAAACATGCAAGTTATGAAACTGTCTGGCGATCCCCTGGCATCCTGGTGAACACCAGAAATGTTGGTCAATGGGTGGTCATCCCCCTATGGTCCAGTAGCTATAGACCCCATGTAATGTTTGGATCAGGAGATGACATAAGAGAGACTCACCAATTCTCTCTATCTGGAGATGAAATATACTGGTGGCTGATCTGAGAAGGACATCCGCCAACCCCTGTCAAAACAAACAAGGTGTGTTCCCACCGCGGTGGATCACGGATCGGTGAAAATAATTTACCACAAAATCCAATGGTTAATGACGACTTTCCCTCTTCCATAGCTGCTGCGAATGGTTGCGAAATCCTGCACCACCAAAAGGATGGTTGAAACCATATAAATGATGGGATGAACCACCTATCAACTGGTGTAGGATTTCGCAACCATCCACAGTATGTAAAAAAAAAATTACCAGAGGGTAGAACATCCATTTAAAAATCTCCATGTTTCTTGGGTAAATCCCCATTCACCACAAAATATAATCCATGGAAAAATCCCGTGAAAATCAGCATTGTTGATGATGGATGTCTATTTGATGGCCATCAAAAATGGGGATTCACCGATCCCATTCTGGACGTCCCCTAAAAAACCCAAGGGACTGGACGCCGCCCACATGGCATCCAGCCATGTCAGGGTTCACCAGTATGCTGTTTGTTTGAAGGTTGGGTTCTTAGGTTCCATTGACAAATTCATTCTGGAATCTTGGGAATTGAAGAAATGGCAAGCGCATATCAAAAGCGAATGGTTTTGCTGCTGTTGATCTTCATCACAATCTGTTGTTGTGTTCATTATTTCGGTGGAGTTTGGACGAGGATACCCTACCAATGAACAAAAGTAAACCCATGTTTATGTTGATATGAAGATATGATGATGACTATGTCCAACATCTCAATATATCTAACATAGTATCCAGATCATATCATCATGTTGTGTACCAGTTTGACATGATGACCATGCGCTCCGTAGCCGCTGCTGCCACAGGTCATGGGGTGGAGATGACATCCCGGTGGCTGGGGTAGGGAAGATGTCTACAAAGTGATACATATACGACATATACACATCATATAATTCATATATACATATTTTGAGTATACATCTATTATATGTATAATATTACGTATATACATATATATCCATACAATATACATAATATGTATATATATATATACACAATTTAGTATATGTACGTTTCAGATCCCTCCTGCAAGTTTGAGATTTCTTACTCAAATTGGGGTCCTGACACATGGCCCAAATCAAAAAGTGTGGCTGACTGATTGTTCAGAATGGATGTAACCAGTTTGAAACATGTTGAAACCCTAGCTTCAGAAACTAAACCCCAGCTACAACCTGACAGCGATCAAGAAATATCAATTATCTAGAACCAAACATATACTCAGAGACGGGAGGAGTCGCCAAAAATTGGATGATTGAATCAACAGAAAATTGAATGTAACAATCACCAAGATTGGACACAATTACATATAACAAATCATATAATATAGCTATAGTGTGCAATATTGAGATTATTGTAAGTTATAAGTTCAATGCATTATTTAGCATCCCCCAGCAAAAAAAAAAACAAACTCTCTAGATATGTGGTTCCGGTCAGGCTGATGGCAACTTCGAGTTTGCGGAGCACTTGTACATTGGGAAGACCGGTCTTTCTTTCAATAGTGGAGTTGCCACCAAGAAAAAAGGCCCTTTAAAATATGGAAAATGGTGATAATGAGAAACCCACTGGGGAAAGAAAACATCCCATCATACTGGTGGCTGAATAGGTATCCCTGCATCACGTATTATAATCATATACCCCCGCTAGACTACTGTAGCTAGTATCACACTTAATAAATCTAAATAACTTATCAACAAAGGTATGTTGAATTGTTCTAAGTGTGTAAAAGTGAAAAGCGTTTCGCGTTTCCGCAGCAGAGTTTAGAGCTCATTCTCCGTTCCGCCCATCCACTACCAGCAGCCATCTGTTTCAGCAAGGGACACGAAGTTCCTATGGGATAAATTGGATCGAAGGGGATCTGGCTCCCCCGCTCGAATCCGACATCCTCTTTTCCCTTCAGGCAGTGCGTTGATTCACCTTTAGGTGATCAGTGAAACACAGTTCAACCTGGTAAAACAAGCTGATGGATATGCACTCCGAACTTTGGGAGCTTATGCAGTCTCCCAAAGAAAACCTTTGGGAGCATGGGGTGGGGGTTTTGTACGATCACCACATCCTTAAAACTGTAGCACCAAATGTGATGGATGGTAATAGAATGTAATAGACAATTCATGAGCACTTTGGAGTTTTCTAATATTGCTCAAACAAGGTTGCTTTCCGTACAGTGATCTGGATGCAGGTTCCGAATGAGTCATTCAAACTGAACCTGCTGGCACAGATTCCAGCTGGTCAACTGGCAAGGTTCTGCGGCACTGTTTGAATCTTCCCATCAAACAGGGCCCGTGATGGATCTGACATCTTAGAAAAAGAAACCCAGGCAGACGCCCAAACAATGCCGACTTACAATTTCTTGTCAGGCTTAAAACAAAAGGCGGTGCTCCCCAGTTGCGTTTGTTGGTTAAAAACCCCATCAACTATATAATGCCATAAGCCTACTTATAGTGGTTGTCTGCACCAAATTAGCCAACATAAATCAACTATAAGCCCCCATT
Source organism: Symbiodinium sp. clade C Y103 (assembly GCA_003297045.1). NCBI lineage: Eukaryota > Dinophyceae > Suessiales > Symbiodiniaceae > Cladocopium > Cladocopium sp. clade C. The sequence continues at coordinate 985,196 of BGPT01000002.1, forward strand.
TGGTTGGTTAAATGCACCCGTTTTGTTGGTAAAGCTGAACCGGGGGAGCACCACCTGCTAGCGCATCCTCACTTCATCTGCTGCGTTCTGTTTCCTGCATCAGGCCTCAAGCGTGGCATCATGGAGGATGCTGCGTCATCTTTGGCCGTAGGATCCAAAGATCATAGCTGTGATCATAGCTGGATTCTGGTGCTGGGTGGTTTCTTGAAAACCCAACTTTCATCATGTTGTTTTTGTAATTTTCTGGATCTAGCTTCACGCCATTTCCGAATATAATGTGGTAAACCGGTAAATCCAAACCTGTAATCTATTGGAAATAAATGTTCATGATTTCTTGACAACCATTTTAATGTGGTAAAGCCAATAACAAACCCTCCATTTGCGGATTATTTTTTACCACCCATTCATGGTAATCTTGGGCATGGATGGTTATTATTGGCTTTACACAAATCTCCAATCTTCCAAACTCTGGATTTTGCCAAACACCCATTTGCTGTTGATCATTGGGGGGTTACTATTCTAGTAGCAAATCATCACACTTTTGGGGGGATAACTCCCAAAATTGAACAACGAGGGTTTCTTCATCCAGGGTTGACACTGTACAATTTTCCAAGTATCAAACTACAATGTACCATTCAGGAATTACTTTCCCAGGTCATCATTTTGTTTCATCCAATGGATCTTCACTTGTCATCACTTTTCATCATCACTTGGGGTTGCCAAGGAACTGGTTTCAAAAGGTCCATCACCTTCTGGTGGCCCTCATTCTTGGCGAGATCGTAAGCAGTTTCGCCTTGAGATCTGACCAGGTTCGGTTGGCGCCAGACAGGCGGATTGTGGATGGATGGACCTTCCAAATGGCTATTTTGAGTGGGAAAATTGCCACTTTAAGATATTTTAAGTGCGAAAATTACATGATGATCAACATTTTGGGATTACGAATTTTGAGCTATCCGATTCAGAAAAAAAAAACGTTGTGGATGTGGACAGCAAACCCTAGACTTTGATGAAACACGTGAGAACAACGTCAGAAACCGTTCCAGCACAGCTCATCTTTTCTGGATGGTGGCATTTTGATGTTGACTTTGAAGTGTCTGATCAAAGATGCGCAATTAGATCCATCAAGGCCGGAAGCGCAGACCGCAAGAACATTCCCAACAAATTCATTGCATTCGGCCACTGGTAACCCCTACTGAGAGCAATTCTATCCNATTAGATCCATCAAGGCCGGAAGCGCAGACCGCAAGAACATTCCCAACAAATTCATTGCATTCGGCCACTGGTAACCCCTACTGAGAGCAATTCTATCCACATGATTCTGTTCCACAAAAACCATTGCAATTTCAATCAGAAAGTCAAGCAAAAAATCACAAAACACAGACCAAACCAGTGAACATTNCAATTCTATCCACATGATTCTGTTCCACAAAAACCATTGCAATTTCAATCAGAAAGTCAAGCAAAAAATCACAAAACACAGACCAAACCAGTGAACATTCTTAGGCAGATTACTTCTCCTTGCCACGTCTCCTTTGCCCTTTGTGCACAAAATCGAACTGTGATCCGCAAAGTCTAAAGTCTAAAAAGCAAAACGCAACAGATTTCGCTACACCCCAAGTGCATCAGTTTACTAATATGGATGGTAACAATATTCTCATCTTAATGTCTCAAGTCTTTTGAGTGTGGTAGTAACCCTAAGTATGAATTTACGATGAACATACAGCAAAATGCAGCCAAGTTTACATGTTACATTACATAACATAATGTGTCACAATCATTGCCGGTTTTCATAGTGACCCTTCCAATCAATACACACCAACAGCCGCCGGTCCCGGTCCCTCATTGAGGCCATAGCCTGCACCGTTGGTCGCGTCCACCTTGGCCCCCGCAGCGATCAGCTTCTCGACCACTTCGGCTTGGCCGTTCCAAGCCGCTGCATGCAGAGGCGTTTTGCCTCGGTCGAGGCACGACGCACAAGATGCGTCAGCTGCTGTTTGGGATATACCTTCGGAGTATCCGAGGGAACCCTGCATGCACATTGTGTCACATGTCTGCTTATCTCTGATGTTTGGAATTATTTGGCATTATTTCGCTGCATGAGACAACCAAACAAATCTTGCATCAGCACCTTCTAGCAGGCATAATCCTTCCTCCTGTCTCCAACAAAAACACCATCCATCATTCGCAAGTACAACTCCGATTGGCCAAGTTTGTTTGTCATTTTGCTTACTTCGGATCAGAACGAGTTAGGCATAAAGGCAACTCAGTGTAGTTATAGGGTGATTACTTTCATGTACTCTAAGCAGATAGTTATACATTGTAACATGAACATGCATCAACCACATCAGATCTTCCCAAGATTCCCTGGCCCACCTTGCCGTTTCTCAGCTAAGGCCGAGGCCGTTCTCACTCTGCACCCCCACCGAAGCGCCAGATTTCAGGAGCTGCTCGACCACCTCGACGCAGCCCCTCTGCGCCGCGTCGAACAGCGGCGTCTGGCCTCAAGGGAAACATCCGCTGATTTCACATGATTTGACTCTAGCAAGGTTTGAAGATGTTTGAAGGTTTCATGGGTTTAAAAAAGAGTGTCTTGTAAGTGGTTTGATCCAAGGGTAAATACTGGCAGCCTGTTGGGCAGGGCTTCACAAAGTGCATATTCCTGAAAATCAATCGGACCCTTTCCATGTGAAACATATATTGTTGTCTCTTTCTGTGTCATGCGATTCATAGTTCTTTCTGTTGTAAACAAAACCTACAAGAAATAAACCCAATTCAAAAAAAATGCCAAAAAATGTCCAAACGCAGGGGAACAATAAGCAAACCAGAATCAAAAGTCAATAGGGGGGGCGGCCAATCTTGCAATTCGTGTGCATGTTTAGTATTTCTTCGCATGTGGCACATGTTTCTTTCTGTGGCAATTAAACAAGACTGCAAACAAAAATGCAACGTGCACCAAGAAATGAAGCATGAAAACATCAAAAAAACGGTAGAAACATCCCACATCGCAATACAGAATTACAATAACAGACCCAAAAAAAGGGAAAGAACAATAAATAACATATCTGACCTCCCCCAGTCCGCTGGTTTTTCCAACTTTTACATTTCTTTGTTCCTAGCTGATCCCCAGCTGGGGCTGCGGCCAAAGCTGTCCCTGGCCTCCACGGAGGCGCCAGACTTCAGCAGCTGCTCGACCACCGAGACGTGGCCGTAGAAGGCCGCCTTGAACAAAGGCGTTTGGCCTCGGCCGATGGCAGGTGAAGGGATCAGGCCAAAGGAGAGCCACTTTGATGATTGATTGATTATTTTTTTCTGAGGAAAAGTTTCTATTGATTTGACTCTGAAGGTTTGAAGGTTTTTGGGGGTTTTGAAAAGAGAATTTTGTTAGTACAGGTTTCATGCATGTGTTTATGTACTTGGAGCCTGGTGGGCGTATCTTCGCAAAGTGCATGTTCAACAACATCAGCCGCTTGGCAACGAGGGGCCAGGACCTATTCATGAGATTTCATGAGCGCATATGTTCAGGAATGAATCGCACTAATCTCTTTTCTATAGCGTTATATGAGAATTGCGGTCAATGATTGGAGAAAATGATAGGTTATACAATAACACACGGCAAGCCCGGCAAATCAAAATCTGATCATAGAACTTCTATTATCATCTGTCCATTCCGAGTCTGCCATCCCAGCTCCATCACCGAGGCGCCATCACCGGTCGTCGCCTCGACCTTGGCCCCGGCCGCGATCAGCTTCTCCGCCACCACGGCGCGGCCCTCGCTGGCAGCCCAATGCAGCGCCGAGACGCCTGTGGGGCGAAGGCGGGGACGGTTTTGAAGCCGGTGAGGTTTGGAAAATCCAGGGGTTACAGTACCATGGAAAAACGGGAAAACGTTGAGATCAGGTAAACTAAGAAAAACTATGGGAAATCCCGGAAAATGGAGGTTTCTAGCTGGAAATCATCTATAGATAAGCCATTTTCCATACCATGGGTAGTAAGAAGCCCCCCTAAAGAAATAGAAAAGTAAATATCGTCGATCACTACATTTTAGTGGGATTTGAGTGTTCTGTCTTTTTGGGGCTTGCTATGCAATAAAGCCAGAAAGGTAACCCAACAAAAAACTATGGGAAATTCCCGAAGATGATGGGAAACGGAGGTGTTAGTTTCAGTTTTGATAGGAAAATCATCGAACCTGATGGGCCATTTTCCATACTATCAGATTACATTTATGCAAATATGAGCTCCAGTTTTGAATGATACCATGTTTATCCGTTCTAGCTTCAACACTTTTTTGTTTGCAGTTCCGTGATGCAGAGATGAACCCTGGTCTCCATCCAGCACCATTCAGCCGTTCCTCTGGGAACCCCGGCCGAATTTGTCAGGTGTCTCCACAGGAGAGCCCGACTTCAGCAGCAGCTCGACCACCTCAACGTGGCCTTGACTGGCCGCCCGGTGCAGCGGGGTTTGGCCTCGGCTTCAAGGACTTGGAGTCAATCGCCACACTGTGGATTAGGGGCATCATAGGTTGAAAACACTACATGTGAAACCCAACCGGCGGTTCTTAAAATATCATATCCTCAGGCAATTTTGCCTGGTCCAAGCTGTAAATCATACTGATCACTCATTCTTTGCGGTTTGGGGATGGAGATGATAGGTGGAATGGATTCAATCCGACAAATGCGCTTTCACTCTTTTCATCAGAACAAGTCACAAAAGAAGCAACTCATCCATTCATACTCTACACCAGCATCATCATGCCCAGAGCGAGGACAATGTAAATCAAGTTTGGCCGTTTTGATTTATCAAAACAACTCCGCGTACATAAAACAACTAATTGGACCAAGTCCACCATTCCATTTGGCCCCGACAACTTCATTTCGCGATATCAGAATGACTTGGTCACAAGGAAAGGCCATTGATCATCAGACCTTCTCCCCACCTTTCACCTTCCTCACCCAGCTGGGACAGCTGCCACTGTTCTCCGTCGCCTCCAGGGAAGCGCCGGACTTCAGCAGCAGTGCGACCACTTCGCTGTGACCTTCCTCGGCCGCCACCAGCAGTGGCGTCATACCTTGGCCCAAGCTGTGTGGGACTAGCCTCCTGCCACCCCAGTTTCTGTCCGGTGAGCTGTTGAATCTGCTGAAGTTGCTTCTACCCCATCCATCCCCATCCCAAATCACACATCAAACAAGCACAGTTTCCGGCTTCCAAGGCTCTAACCCTTTTCCTTTCTCTCCAGACTCTCAGGCTCTGCACCTCATTCTCGAAACTCAGAATTAAAACGAGGCAAAACAGCACTATTTTTGGAGATGTATCCTCTGCAACAGCCTGTTCAACAAGATTGTATCTATACCCATAGGTCAACAAGACCTAGGCCAAAATCTTCCAAAATCATGAAACATGTGACACGCTGTCTTCCGCTGCAAAGCGCTCTCTCCATGTGATGTTCTGCTTGGGTCTGGGCGGAGGAAGTACCTCACAGCAGCAACATTGCCCTTCTGTGCAGCCTCACAGATGTTCTCGCCTTGCAAGGACTCGGAGCCAGGCCCGACTAACAGGGGCAAACCACCAGGGACAACAAACCTTAACTGTCGATAGGGGTGGCTACCCCTGGGGGGGTTTTCATAGCATCCAAGGTTAAAACATGTTAAACAGAATGGAAAATAAATACCTCCACGTTCTGCTCTTTGGAGCTTTCTTGCTTCTTGATTGCAGCACTGTGGGTCTTCATTGACTTCTTTCAACCTAGCCATGGGGAAACAAGGTATTCAGCTGCCAGATCCCTGAGACAAATGTCTCAGGTCTTGACATTCTTCCGCTGCTGCTTTGTCTGCCTACGCCAGGCGTTGTCCAACATATCCAGCTGATTTCATCTGATTTCTGTGCGAAAAACGTTGCCGAAACTTCCTAGATTGCAACCACACTTCTTTGATCTAAAACCCCGAAACATACAAAACAAGTCTCTGCCATTTTTGAGCATAATTAGCACTTCTTCGAAGAGTTTTCGACAAGGCCCCCGACGCACCCTTGCGCTTTAGCAGCCAAACGTGGCCAAAATCTTCAACGACGGGTGGTGAATCTGAATCGATAAGATGGAACTTCCCCCCAAGAATCCCTCGGTGTTTCACTGGGTATTCTGTGCCTCTGAAAGGCCGACCTAGCTCCATCCGTCAGTCGGATCATGGATAACAGTAGCGGGTGGCGCCTCAGGGTCTATTGGCGCAGCATTTTCGGCCTTGGCATCAAATATTCGGCAACGTGGCAAACTGGGGGAAGCTCTGATTTCGCAGTATGCATTTTTTTCGGCTAGCACAGTGCAATCATATCCAGGATCAGCCATATGTTAGCAACGCACGCTACAAAGGGGTGTTGCCGCTTCACAGGGATTCTTAAGGAAACCAAAGCGACAATTCCAATCTGACAGGACGAGCCCTGGCACATCATTTGAAGAGTGGAATCTCTGCGGCAAACCTTCACCTCGTGCAACTAGGCCTGGTGATTATCGAATCAGTAATTACAAGTTGCCGTAGGGATACTCGCCCATACCGTCCTAACGGTTGTAACGTGTATGTTGACATTAAAAACAAAACTATGCCTCCGTGAAAAGTGAACCACTCAATGCCATTGTTTCAGCTAGATATCTTTAGCGGAAAATACTTCTCATTCTCGCCTCCAGTTCCTTCACTCTCTTCTGCAGAGTCAAGACCTTTGGACACATGGCAGGGGGTGAGAGGAAATGGATGGAAATGGAGGCAATGGGCTCCCCATGTTTCTTGGAAAGATGCATGAAAAATGCATGATAAGACCGATAAAACTCCCAACAGCTTGTCCAACTGGTCGCACCTCCTCTTCAAGCTGTTCGGATTTTTCAGCCTCCAGTGGATGAAGCAGAAGAAGATCTCGGAACATTGGATAAGCCTCACGACATCTCACGACAGTTTTCCTGAAAATGGGGTTGTATCATGTTGTATCATGTTGTATCGTCTGTTCGGTCTATTCTTCTCTTTTCTACTCTACTCTCTCTAATCTATTCTGCTCTTCTCTGCTCTTGTCTACTTTTCTGTAATCCACTCTGCTCTTGTGTCCTCATTCTATTCATTTGTACGTTTTTCTTGTCTTCTTTCCTCCTCTCTAGTCTTCTCTTCTCATCTTGTCTCGTCTCTTCTCGTCTCGTCGTCTCGTCTCTTCTCCCCTCCTCTGCTCTTCTCTTCTCGGCTCGTCTCATCTCTTCTTTTCTCTTCTCTCCTATGCTCTTCTCTTCTCTTTACTCCCCCTCTCTCTCTCCTCTTTACTCTCTCTCTCTCTCTCTCTCCTCTTCTTTGATCGTCTCTACTCCTCCCTTCTCTTCCCTAGTCTTCTCTGTCTTTCCCTTCTAGACATTTCGTAACTTGAAATTTCTTTCGGAACTCCCTTTCATCACAGGGTGACTGGGGCTTAAATCACTTCCAGTACGTGTCATTGTGATCCTTTAAAAAGGTGCGTTTTGACAACGTTTTCTTAATGTAGTATACCAACATGTTCCACCCAATAACATCACTGGCAGAAGGCTTACTTTCACCTGCACCTCAGGGATTGGTACCACCAATGGGGCTGGGGGTGGGACAAGGGAGGGGGCGGTGGCATGGACAGGCTGGGGACAAAGGGGAGCGGGATTGGTCGATGCGGGGGCAGGGGGGGTTGGAGATGGACGATACCTAAAATATGAAATCATGATTCACCTCCTCAAGAAACGAGGTACTACAGTAGCTTTCAAGCACAACATACTATGATCAAGACCACTGGAATGTGCACAATATAAAATATGATAGTGAAGAATCGACAACATCAACAACCAAGTATCCATGCTTGTGAACGGCAAGAATGCAAGCTCGAACAATTGATAAACAGTTTTTTAAACACGTTCTGAAAGGCCCTTAAGGACTTTACAGGGACGTCCAGCCTGCAGTTTCTCCAACTTGTCCTTCAAGCTTGGAGCCTTGCGTAAAATCACCAGGGTTGGGCTGGAACTCATGGGATGCATCAGCTCAAACATGGTTCGACCATGTCCCTGTTCAGCTTTCTGTTCACAGAACTTGGAAACTTCACAGTATCACAGCAGGTCGTGCCTAAGTCATAGTGTGCCCTTAAAGTGGCATCGAATCTTCTCATGAACTGTTCTCGTTGCTTGAGGCAAGGAAGCAAACTGCTTTCCGGAAACTCTTCATGGATGAACTCAGTCTGAGATCTTCCGAGTGCATTCAAAGCCTTCAGCTCTACAACTCCAACCGATTTTGCCCTTGAATCAAAGGGCCTGTGTCAGACCAGCAGACACAACTGCCGCCTGTGCGGAAACCGGGGTTGATATGCCAGCTGGAAACACAACTGGCAAGCCTTTTCGAATTCAGACATTGGGAATTCGACACAACAATCCGAAGTGCATCGAAATTCTGCAGCATCTTACTCAGTCCCGCCCTCTGAGAATTATGTATCATGGTGTGCATTTAAGTGGTCGCAATACGTCGAAAGAAATGATGTCCAACCAACAAAAAACCAAGTGTAAAGCCATCACATGGTCAGTGGCCCATGTTTGTTCCAACTGGATCTCTCAAAGCCCATGAAATCCCAAACCTTGCCGGATCGACCTGATGAAATCCCCAGCAACTTCAGGTTAAATATCCCATGTTGACGCGGATACGCGCTTGAAGATGGCTAAAATCCAAATGCTTATGGTTTTCTAGCTGCAATCCTATATCAATCCTCATTGTTGGTGGTGAAATTCAACATTTTGAACGGTTAAATCCTCATGTTCTTAAGGTAAATCCAACAGTTGTAACCCCCTCATGTTGAATTTCATGTTGATGGTTCATTATTGAATAATCCCATGTCCACTGGGTTTTCTTGTTCAAGTCCCGTGTTTTTTCTGGCTACCTCAGTGAAGTCCCCAGTTCCACGGATCACCTCCTCCTTAGTCAGATGATGGGCTGCGGAACTGCCACTGCCCATCCTGCCATGGAGTTTTGAGACCGCGGGAAACACCAGGGTCTGTTTTGGGTATTCACTGAGTAATGTTGGTAAAACAAAGCCATAAACCACCCATTTGGGAACATGTTTTGGTGAAATTGGGGTTTATTATTGTTTTACCCACAGTCTTAACTATGTGGGTCTGTCTGAAACTGGGGTATATCCTCTAAATGGCCATAGAAAATGGGGAAAATGATGACTCACCAATGGATTTATGGGTACTCTATTTTTAGTCAAACCCATATTACTGGGGATTTTAGACCAGCCATATTTATGGGAACCCCTCATTTATTTTCAAGTGTTGGATTGGAGAGGTCATCCGAATTCTTAAAATCTCATTGATTAAACAGCAGAGATGAGAGAACAAGTTCAGCGGTTAACCTTCCAGGATATCTTGGAGGCTTCCTGAACCGCTAATCCCTTGTATTTGTGGAACTCTGGGGAACTTCACATTGACATAGGCATACTCCACTTGGAAGAAGATCACGTGGCGGCTTTCGGTACAACCGAACTCCAATCTTGAACATATCGAATTTTCGTGACTGTTGCTTTTCGAATTTGGGCACGTTATCTGAACTGGTTGAAACTATACTTGGTCTATAGATGTCTATAGGTTCCATGTCCAGTGGTGTTTGTATGTCATTCCAAATGCAATCTATTCATTGTACCAACCTCGGCCCCCTTGGAGATGTGAAGGACCCAAGGACCTGCCTCAAAAATGGGTAAAAAACATCTTCGAAACGAAAATCACTGGAAAATGCAGGAGTTCGCCAGCCATCATGGGGATTTCTAGCCAGCAAAACTGGGATGTTTCTGTTTTCAACTGATGGCTGGGGCTGTCAAAATCTCAAAGAAGCCCAGTGTTTGATGCTTTCCCCTTCTCCGAAACATCCCTCAGGCACCTGACGACGAGCAGCCTGCTCGAATCGAAGCTGCAACTGGTGCTTTGGGATCAATGATCCAACTGGTTTTTGAAACAAGCTGCGGATTTCATGATGCCCTTGGGCCCTTGGGATCTCGGATGATTTCGGTGAGCCTTGCTGCCTTCACGAGTAGCTACGAGTATCTACGAGTCTTGTGTTTGAGATGTCCTTCCATGGAGCTGCAAGTTGCTGCGCAATGCAAATCTGTGGGCAAAGGAAAGTTCACGAATCTCAAGAATTTCGGGCAGCTGGAAAGCTGCAGAGGTTGAATTCCCATGAAGTTTGAATCATCCTTGAAAAGGTGTGAGCTGAGGACAACTCCTAGTGGTTGTGTGCGGCTTCACTGTCGGTTTTTTTTAAACCTCTCGAGACCCAAATTTTGCCATCAACAAAATTCCAGCCAATACGGCAAACCAGTTGTGCCCATCCGTGCAGGTTGCTTTGCAACACAAATTGCAGGATACTCTTTGGTGACGGCACAAAGTGACTAAACTTCGGCTTCATGTCATTTCATGTCTATACTATTGTGTGAAACAGTAGTATGTGCGAAACACGGCCAGGAGAGAGTTCAACGATGTTTGAGGTATATATATATATAGCTATGAAACACGTCTACCATCCAAAGACTCTGGAGAAGAATCCCTGGGGTTCCTCTGCCTCCATTTCTTCTTCAGCAAGTTCTTCTGGGGGCACAGGCTTGTTGCCCACTTGACACAAGTACACGTTGGAGAAATTGGCATTCCAGTCCTGCCGGGTGCTAGACTTCGGGAGTCCTAAGTTCCCTCTGACCAAACGCCTGCGCTTACTGACTTGCCACACGTGCCCAATCTGACAAAAAGGATCCCAGAAAAAACCAATGAAATACAATGAAAAGTACAGCATTTGACAGCATTTCACATCGGCTCCTCATATGACATGAAGAAGGAGCCGTCATCCTTCCGTTGCACGTCCAGGCGTTTGGCGAGCTGTGGATTTTCGGCCCACTTGCTGGAAGCCAATCGGCCTTCCTGCCACTTGTCATAGTCAGACCAGTCGCCTTTCCATTCTCCGTGGCCCCAGGGATTTCCCAGCTGCATCAACTTCACGGGAGTTCCATCGTCCAATTTCTCAGAGATCACCTCAGGGTGGAGACATTTTGAGATGGAAAAACCAAGGGATCCTATGTATAGCTGCATCCTCCAGCAACTTCGAATCCAAAGGACGTCTTTGGAATTGATCATAGTGATCGGATTTAGCCCCAGCCGGTACAAGCTGAGGGAAAAACATGATAAGAAATGATCAAACGGGAACGCAAGGTCACTTCGAGGGTTTCTGAACGGGGGGGCACCTTGACCAGAGCGTAGGCATGGAGCAGAATGAGGCCGTTCTCCAGCTTCCCCTCCAGCTCTCCGCCTTTCTTGTAGATTGAGCAATTCACCACCTGCAGCGATTCTCTCGTTTAAGCAGCTGGAAATCGCAGAATGGCCTGTGATTGACTTTGCTCATGGGCTGATACCACTGATCGGAGTGAACATCGTTCTATTTGGACGCTGGGAGACTGACCAAAAAATTGCGCTTTTTTGGTATTTGTTCCGCTCGTATAATTTCTCTCTCTCTCTCTCTCTCTCTTTCTTTCTCGATATACATGTTTTGTAAAAATATAGAAATTATAAATCCAGCATGTGTAGATAATTCACAGCTGTATCGATTATCCGCTGCCGTACAGGATGGAACCCCTGCATGGACCATTGGCATCCCCCATGGGTGCTTTGGACGTGGAAATCGGGCCATGATGATTCAGCAAGGAACGTGCTTGTCTTCGACGTAGGACTGCAGAGTTTGGAAGAAATCGTCGTGATGGATCATGGTCGCAAAAATGCTCTGCGAGACTCTCATACAGCGAGGATTTCGTGCATCTTGCGGGTTGCGCGGCGGCTTTACGCCGGCTTTGATCCAATAGTGTCGTTGCTTGCTGAAAAGGACGAGGTCGGGCTTTCCAGTCAGCACCTGAAATGCCCATCCTGAATAACCACGGTCCAGGGCCCCATAGCTTCCGCAGAACTTGGCCAGCGCCTTTTCCAACAGTAAGACCCAAAGCTCATTGCCCAAGGGTCGGGCAAAAACGGGACAAGGCATAGCATCCTTCATGGCGCAGGGCAAGAATTCATCGACTTCAACCTGGCACCACTTTTTTTCGTAGATATCATAGAGCCAAATCTTATACTTGCCATCCTCGGACAAATGCTTGGTATCAAACAAGGCCTTCAGCTTGTTTGGATGTGTGGCCAGGGCCCCCAGTGCTGACATCAGCCAACAATCTCCAACCTCAGCAACCAGCGCCCCACTGAAATGAAATTTCTCACAACAGTAGAAGCGCAGGAATTGCAAATTCAAAACTTGCAAAATCAGAAGTAGAGACTTAAAAATCACAAAAATGGAGGTTTCCTAAAATGGAAGTGCCCCAGAATGGATGGTTTAGAATGGAAAATCCTATGAAAATGGATGATTTGGGGGTTACCCCCAGCCATTAGCAATAAACCTCCAAATGATGCTCTTTAAGCCGCTGGGGAACGCCGCCCTGCTGGATATCCTGCGGCCTCACCTGGTCAAACAGCACAGCATAGCCGGGGTCGCCGAGCATCCGGGCGCGCATCCAGAACTGCGGTTTGCCCAGTCGCAGCTCTTTGCGCGCTGGGTCCACGATGCTGGATTCATCGTGAGGGAAGCTGGGGTCTTTGAAAGCACTGGCATCATCTTCAATTTGAAGCGGCTGGCTGCGAAACTTCGCCGAGCGCTTCCACCACAGATTGTTTCGATATGATCCTGCGTCGATGGTCGCCATGGTGACAGTCTTGGTCTCCCCTGGCTCCAATGTAATTTCAGATGGATTTCCGAGTGGGAAGCTCACATCGATAGGATCCCTGACGACGAGAGTAGCCACTTGACCAACAGCTGCCGATGTGTTCACCAAGCTGCATTGCAACATCTTCTTCCCATCTGCCTCTGCTTCTTTCCAAGTGGCCATGGGTGGATTTCCGGTGAGCCATTGGATGAACTCATGCGTGTGCACCACGCCATCACGATTGGCATCCGCTTTTTGAAACCAGTCACGAGCTCGGGAGGCAGGGATTTCGAGCAGCTCTGCCAACAAGGAAACCATCTCATCTTCGCTCAGCACCCCATCTCCTCAAGGGCTTAATGACTGCACGGCATTTTCAGCAAGCTGGCCATGATTGGCCATGGCTCAACAGTGGGGACCCCCAAACCCAGGTTTTCTGGGATTTCGATTTGTCATGGCCATAGGATGCCATAGGTTACATAGTAATTTTGAGCCATCGCCATGTGACCCCGAGAAATAAAGCTTTGCTTCTCATGATAGCACCAACAGCAGGACATCGCAGCCATCGCAGCCAACAATCCAAGTATTTCTAAATATACAGACTACTAAATGTGGTAAACGCAATGATGAACCATCCCCCATGACTTCCCACAGATGGGTGGTTTATAAAACCCATCCCCTACTACTGTATGGGATCTATTTCTGCCTACTAATTATTGCTGTTAAACATATATTCTCTTCATTATGAAAATGTTCCCTCCTGAAGTGTCATACTTCTCAAATAGCTGTTGGAGGCGCTTCCGCGCTTCTGCCATCGCTTTCGTCATGGCTGCACCGGCAGTCCCTTGGACGAGCGGATCTTGAGCTCGCGGCCGAATCACTGTTTGGCGAAGTCTGCAGCCGCCACATGCCGAATGGCACTATGGCACCATAATTTGCATCCATTTACTGCTCCTAAATCCACATTGCCATGCATACGTATCAAGGTATATGTTTGAATATCAGCAGTTCCTTCAGCTCAACTGGGACAGATTTTTCAGCCCGTTTTTTAGGAGGTATCGACCAATCGTGGCTGAAGCAGCGGCATACTTGGCCACACAATCTTACCACTAGATTGGAATACAGATGACCATATGGTTACCATATGGTTACCATATGGTCACCATATGATTTTCATGTCTCCACAGCTCCGCTGTGGAGCTCTAAGCCATGTTTTTGTTTCTCCACCGCATCGGGATCTTTGGAGGCTGCCAAGGGACCACCTGAGGCGAGATGACAAGCCACTGGATTTCATCCGGCAGGCAGCTGTGACGGTCATGGGATCAAATTCAATGGAAAAAACTAAAAAAATGGAACATATATATCAAACCTACAGAAACAGAGGAAAATGAAAAAAGGACCCAGAACTGCTGTTTCAATGAAAATCCGAACGGTTCGTGCGAATCATGAAGAAGAGATCAGAAAAACCGAGGTTTGGAAGATTTCGATTCGGTTTTCATGGGAAAAGAACTTGTCACGTGACCTAGGTCCCATTGGATTGTGCTTATCAAATTACCGCCTCGCCTGAAATAAGTATAAAATATACAATCATAAGCAATGGAAATCATATGATAAATCACATGATACTGTCTGACTGGTGACTGGTTCGTCAGACAAGTCTAAGATAGTCTAAGCATTATATTGTAAATGCAGGAGCCAGGAGCCTCCGAAAAACTCTGTTTCCCCCAGCTTCTGAGCCAGAAGATTTACAAATGTCGACCAGTCATGTTCAGAAACCTCGGCCCAGTCCGCGCCAATCCTTCAGAATCCTTCAAGGAGATCCGTGGGACCGGAGGCTCAACCTCACAAGTGAGCCACAACATCGTTGCTTCAAGTGATGGGGAAAAAGTCCTGAAACTTTTTCCAGAAAATGGTGTGATGTTTTAATGTGTGTACGGTTGTTCCTGAAAACAAACGGCTGGAGATTCCCAAAAAACATTGGAAGAACCCAGCAGGCTTCGATGATTGGTTTCTCCGAAAACATCAGGCAGCTGAGGCTGAGGCATAGAACAACGACGTACTGTAAGCGACTCCAAGCAACGGAAGGAATGGCAATTGTCGCTTGGTGACTTGTTCCACTGGGATGACATGTGATTTTTGGGATGTGTTTTTGAATCTTGCCTCTGGCCCTTCAATGCGGTGACTGCTAAAATTCTGCTGCCTTCACATGTGCACTGTACACCGTTTCTTGCTAACTGATCTACGAGTTTCCTGTGATTGCTGTATTTATTGTTATTTGGCTTCAACCGTTGAGCTCCGAAAGACAGCGCTGGGCACTATGTCAAAAGCAATTGGTTTATCCTCACGTTCCCTACTACAATTGCCATTGCAGGGAACCCCATTTTCAGACACGCACACGTATCTGGAAAGTATCATCCCGCGAGCAAAGAACTATATACAGCATGGCAATGGAAAATCCTTTGTTAGCGATCCTACATGTTGGTGCGCCAGAGGGCACGGGGGTGCTTTAAACTCTTTTCCATCATCTGGCTTCTGCGACATTGATACAATTCGGCCCAAATTGCACATGGAACCGTTTCAAGTTGCGACAAACAATGATGTTTGGGCCAAACGATCGGCTTGGCTAAAACTTTATGCGAGGAATTGAAGAGGTGGAAGGGGACTTAAAACCTTGGTTTATTTGCACGGCCTCAAACGACAATTCAGGGGGGTTCTAGCCCCACTATGCTCCAGCACCGTTGGACAACTCTCCAGCTAGTAAAGTTTAAAGAGTCAAAACATCCTCCTTGAAATTAGGGGAGGGGTCGCACCCACCTTGTTACAAATACAAAACTGAACAGTAGGATTTCCAAAACCTTCCCAAAATGGGATGGTTTTTGGAAAGCTGACCCCTTATAAAAAGCATTAAAAAACGGTTTTTGCACCCAAAATATGGCTCTGAAACCCCAACCAGTTTGTAAGGTGACGATTTTTTTCATGATGTGAATGTTGGATCACATCAGATGGCCTTTCTGTAAGAATTCAATTTTTCTGACAGCATTTTGGAAACCATTGTGTAAGGAGTCAACTTCTAGCTCTCTGCTTCATTTTGTCTCTAGTGCATCCACAACTCGTCGATCTTCAGAACTCTTTTTTGTAAGGGTTTTTTTCATTGCTATTTCTTTGCAACGAAGGCGCAATGTAATAAGAGCTTTGGCACCGTGTTATAATGTCAATCACTATCCACATGATAGCAGCTTCTTACAAAATGACTCTTCTGCTCTCCCAACATCTCCTTACAAAATGACATGCAAGCCTAGGTAGGAATTTCAAGGTGTTTTCTTGCAGTTTCAGAACAGTAACCTGAGCCTACAAAATTGCTCAAGGGAACCATGCTCGACCCTCTTGCAGAATGAGTTGGCCCTTCAAAATGCTTACAAAATGAATATGCAAAATGGCGCAAATTTGCCTGACAGGTGCCTCGCTACAAAATGGGCTGGTTCAGGGCCTTCTTGTAGCTACAACGAGGGTTGGACCCTTCCATGCTATGGTGACATAGTGGAAATTTCAACGATGATGTCAAAACCGTTTCCCTGCAAAACAATCGCCAGTGGCTCTTCAAATAGCCAATTGAAGTAGGTGCAAGGCATACTTCGAGACTAGCATGGGACATGTCCAGTCACTGGCCGTGGAACATGTCGTTTGACCTTAGCCTTTCACCCGACCTGGCAAAAAAATGCCAGGTACACAGCAGAAGCCTAACCTGTTCGTTCTTTTCTCTCCAACGACCTTCTTCGCCTTTTGGTGACCAGTGAAACACCGATGGATATGCATTTCGAGCTTGGGCAGTTCTACTGAAGATCCTCTCCCTATTGGATACGCGTTTATTCATCTTCGATTTCAGGGGCGTATATTGTGTCTATCATACAGTTCTGTTCTGATTCAAAGCTCAGAAGCGGAAACACATACCCTTCAGCCAACGTGGAACTTTCTAAAGCATCACTTTGTAAATATCCACATCTGCTTCAACAGACGTCAAAATGATACATCAACTGAGGAAAAAAATCACCCTTGAGGTGATGAAAAAAAAAACTCAGTCCCAAAGTCCCCCCATTTAGCATTGATTTGAAACCGGTGTCACTGCTAAACTGTTAAACCCTCTTCAATCTACGACTCACTCATCTCTCATATGGAAATCTTCAGATCTGGGCGTTGCTCCATCACTTTGTGAAGGGCCGAGCGTCCCTCGAGGAATCTAGATGAGACGACTCATTCTTTGTGGTTGCAGCACGCGACAGCATGGTGCGCCTCTGAGTCCAAGGCAAGTACCAAGTGTACCCACTACAGTGGCACTTGCCACTGTGCACGATTTTTTTGATTTTTTTTGGACAAACATGTACATCGTGAACTAACAATGATCTTCGAATTCCACGTCTTCTTTCAATATCATTATTTAAAGAGGGTTGGACAAATACTGATTCAACATGTTCCTCTCGAATAATTCAAACCTGCAAGAAACCTGCGCCCTGTGGCTCCCAGTCATCCTGGTCATCCCGGAGTTCATCCCCAAGGCACCGGGTCTCCAAGCAGAAGACGTGATGTGCTAAAAATCAACTGTGGTAGCAGTCTGGAAAAACGTTTGGAGCACAAAGAGCGAGAGGTGTTACAGCGCAATCCTTCACGAAGGAGACAAGTATGGCGAGAATCCCTCTTCAGGGTGTGGACCAAGGAGCGCAAATGATACATTGATTGGTTGATCGGTATTCCGGTATGTCTATTACGGGCATTCACAATCCCCAATCTCTATTAAATCAGGTGGTGTACCCCGCTATGATAAGTAGCCAACCATCAAGCAAACAGCATTTATATCCTCATTTTGGTGCTTCAAACACATGTTTGATGTTTCAATAATACAATATGAGAACCACCAAAACCAAGAAAAATAGTTGTTAAATCCCCATATTTGGATATATGTGGTGGTTTCATTTCGCTATATCGTGATGTAGTTTCCCAGTTTTGATGGTTCAATCCCGCTTTTTAATGCTTAACTGTGAGAAGTGATGAGTCATAGGCTGCCAAGAGGCCGGGCGCAGGAGGCCCATCACCTGCTCAGTCCCAACAAATTCCCGGGCCAGGTCATAAGGCGTTTTGCCTAAGGCGCAGCGGGGGCGTTCTGGCGTGGCTTGGGGAACGTGGGAAAGTCTCAGCAGAGAAACCATTTTTTCGAATGAAATACCATTTTCTGAGGTTACCAAAATGAACATGATTAATTTCATGTATCTCGCGATGTTTGGGAAATTTGATGAAACTTTACTTCTTACAACCCCAGTGCAAGTGTCATGCAACTCAATCACAAGTTCAAGTACACACAGCTTCACTCCGATACGCAGCTTCTCTCTTTTTCAAATGGGGATAATGCGCCGAAAGTTTGACCTCTGACAACTTCGTGTCCACGGTCGCGGCATCACCGCTGTTGATGGACCGTTGCATTCCACAATGCGTGCATGTCACATCTTGATCTCTCCACCCCTTCATAGGAAAGGACTTCTTCCCGTGACAAGCGATCAGCAGGATTGCTTTGGCTGGGTACTCGCTCCAACCACACTTGCATCTGAAGCTCTTCTTCAATCTCAAAAACTGCTCTCAGGATTGAGCTGCTGCTGGCATTTTGAGACCAGCATTTGAGGAAAGAACCCCGCACTGATTCACTGTCTGTGAACACGACCACTCTGGCCTCCTGCAGAAAGGATTTGAACAACTTGGTACCCGCCAACAATCCAAGCGCTTCTAATTCCTGGATATCAGTCTTCTGTCCTTGTTTCAGGACATCGTCCAACATTGACCTCGTGACTTCTTCGCTGAAACATCCCCAGCGTTGAGGAAAAAAGGACTCCACCAATTCCAGAAAATCCACCAGGCTCAAAAGATGCGTCAACGTACAGGTGTACGTAATCAGACAACTTCCCAGACACTCGTCTTGGGACATTCAGGAGCACCTGCTCTCTGATGGCTGACAACGATGTCTTGACCGACTCTGTCAACACTCGTCGACCAGTCAGACTTGATGTGATCGGACAGCCGTCTGAGGTTGTGTCTGACTGATCTACCGAAGAGCTGGGCACTGGCAAACTGAAGCCTTCCCCTGAGCCTTTCGGCTTCCTTGCGGGTCAGCTGACCTTCTTCCAGGATTCTGTCCAGATCAGCCACTATCTCTGCCGAGCGTTCCTCTGTGTTGGCCACTGTGGCTGTGCCCAACTTCGAGCTTCGCAGGTCCAACTTGACACCAAGAACTTTGCATATCTAACGCATCCACAGTCTGACCATTGCAGCAATGTGGTCAACTGTGTGCACCGTCACCCCTTCTGTTTGAGTCACGGAAGAATTTACTAGTGACGACTTATAATCGTCGATCGGCCTAATTTTGTTTTTCTGGCGCACTGCGAACCTCCGGGTCAAGGTCGCACCAGTTGGGAGCTCATTTTCGTTTTTGGGATGCTGTCGAACTTCCAGGTATTCTGAGACCATGGGGGGCAATCCCCTCTGAGGCGGAATCTCTGTGGAGGCCCGCATAGATTGTAGGGATGCCTCTTGGAGTGCGAAGCACGGCGGTGCGCACTTGGTGCCCTTCTTTTGGAGTTCTGTGGCAATTTTGCACGCCACTTCTCTGCACAAATGCCAAGGGTATGCAGTCTCTTGAGCGGTTGCCCACTCCCCTGAGGGAGTTTGTCCCCATGGTTCGTGTTCGCGGTCATTGCCGCACAATTTCTCGAGTTCATCAAAAGAGTCCTTAGTCAGCTTTCTACGACTGGATCCGTACCGGCAGTGGTGAAAAAGAACTTCTTGTGGGGTAATTTCTTCCAGCAAGATGCGGAAAGGAGTGGTGCTCCACATAAAGCTCCTGCCGGGATTTTCTACGCTCCATAGTTTGTTTAACTTTCACAAAGGCGGATCAAATCACATGTGATGCTGTACAAGGCATTTGCACTGAGGACTCTAGCAAGAAGAACTCCAGTTAGATCAGGCAATCCGTCTGGATATTGATCTGTGCGTACAATGGGTGGATTTCGTCTGCCACGTCTTTGGATGAGTCTTGCACGCCTGGCAGTGCCACAAGGTGGGGCCATGTGGACATACACACAATTTGAAGAAGAAATTAAATCCTTCAACAGTTCCAACTGGTCTGCTTTCAGCAAATTAAGCTGCAAGATTGGGCATCTGAGATTCTGAGGGACAGTGGAGTCCACACCGAAGCTGTCGGCCAAGCCAATTATATATATATATATATATACAAAATAATTGATCGAAAGTCTGATGAAAATTTGTCGGTGCTTCATGTGTCGCTGACTTTCGGCTCTCAAGTGAAACTTTTGGCTGAGGTGTTTGTCACGATGCAGCATGATGCTGCATGCTATGCGCCTTCTGGCAGCCAGGTTCTGCGCACAGATGCATCCCACGCTCACACGATCCTCCAGCAGGTGCCTTCGAGCATGGATTTGGGAGATTGAACGCCCAGCACAACCTCTTGTTGTCCTTCGTCTGGGTGGCTTTTCCGATCAATTGCTCCGGCACATTTGGCCCTCGGCCTCTCTGTTTCTTGCCATTCTTGCCTTTGCCCTTTCCCTTTGCTGTGGGCTGTGGAACAGGACTCTGGCGAGTTGGCGTCCTAGATCTTTGCCTCTGCGGCTCATTCTTCCCAGGCTTTGCAGGCTGTGATGGCTGCTGCGTCTTGACATTCTGGTTCTTGGCCAATGGGAGCAGGTGAAAACTCACCGAACTGTGATTCAAGATGCTGGGCAGCTCCTTTTCGATCGGGGGTTTCCCTGTCCCATCTTTCTTCAATGTCGTAAGTCTTTCCGACATTAACATGAAGGCCTGTCGATCTGCTCGTAATACTTGATGGAGGCTGACCGGTGAGTAACCAGGAGGCGCAGGCTGACAAAGGTGGTCGATGAGCTCTGCGTGATAGGTGTTCATGGTGTCGTAGGGGCATAGCTGTGTCAGGTCGTGCGCCCGAGCGCGTTCACAACTTCTAGCTCAGTGCTTGTGGAGCAAACCAGCTCAGCAGCCCTCTCTCGCACGACCAGGGATGAGGAAGCATCTATCGACAGCTCTTTCCTTGGCTTCTTGTTCAGGAGCTCCTGCCTCCTGGTATGGAACTTTTCAGGTCCATGGTAGACCAAGACATCCTTCTCAATCATCCCAAGCAAAAGGTCATAGGCTGCATGGCCCACCTCTTCCTCACCTCTCAGTCTGAGCCCTGTAAGCCTCTTTCTTTGCTCTGCAATTCGATTCTCTCTCTCTGCTGGAGCCATGGTGGTTGGGATGTTGTCCTCCTTCTTTGTGACCTTGTTTTTCACGTCCGCCACCACCAAGGTCTGAGCCTCGAACACAAGGCGCTTCATTGATGCCAAAGTGCCCACGTTTGGGACCAAAACGCCTCCAAACAATGCCCTGATCTGTTCATCGGATGGTACGGTACCTGGTGGCGCTGCAGCGATGTCACTCCATTCCCAATGACTGCATCGATTTCCACTTCAGCCAAGTGGACTTCCAGACCACGGGCCCTCAAGGCCTCCTTTGATTCAAGACGCGTTCCCATTGCTCTAAGAGTCAAACGGATGTGGGGTGATATGCTCCATGAAGAAACTCAGAATTGACATTGCTGCAAATTTTCCATCACTCAAAAGTAATTAACCTAATCAGTACGTCACTGCGTGGACTAATTCAACTCCCTGATGTTTACATGTGCGCATGTGACTTTGATGATTATCATGCCAAAACTGCAGTGAAGGTGAAATTCAACGTGCCACTTGGCAGTCTGATGTGACACTTCACTGACTGACGTTGGAACTTGGCTCAGCACTTGCTGGCTCATTTTCAGCGACCCAGCGCCTCAAACTCAAGTCTGCGCTTCTTCAGCGCTGCGGCGGCTGCCCCAACGTCCCTACAAGGTCTGGCTACGTCACATCTTTTACACTTTCTGAACATCAGGAAATCAACGGCGTCCACTTTCTTGTAGTCTGTTGTTTTCTTGACTCCACAGCTGAACGTCTCCTGCTGCGAGCCAACGGCCCTCACATGAACAATTTTGCTCTTGGAGTGTTGGTACATGTCCAGATCGGCTTCCCAATTCCTTTGTTCTGCAACTGGGTCTCCCGGAAGAAGCATTTGGTCATGTGACTCATCCGAGCTGGAGGTGTCGCTCTCTGATGATGTTGAGGATGCTGCTTCCTCATTGCGAATATTCTGGAGCACTGTGTCAAATTCTCTCAACGGCGCAGCAAAAACATCGCGAGCATAGACGTCCGCAGACTGCTTGCCAGTCACATGGTGACCCAATAACAGTCGGGTCGGTTGGTCCAGCCCTGCTTTTGCGCACCATGACAAAGGAGTGCTTTTCTCAAAGCATGAATCGTCGTATACTCGATCTCCCCAAGTCTTTTTGATAGCAAGGATCTGACCCAGTTTCCTGCCTCTGTGGTTGTCACTGCTCGACTTTGCCAAATACAATTTCCGACTTCTGACGGAGCCGGCAAGAGGGCATCATCTGTCAAGGTCTCCAAATCTCTGTTGGCCAAGGATGCAACACGCGCAAATGTCAGCCCCCACAGAGGCACCATCAGCCCCCAAACAGGAGCGACAAGAGGCATAGCCAAGCCTTGTTTTGCAACCAATCTAGAGGTCTTGTGGGATCTTGTTCTGAACTCCAGATACCAGGCAATAGTGCCACTCGTCTCCAAGACGTCCTTGCATGAAGTATCCTCTCACTTTGCGCAAGTCGCTCAACCTGCTCCGACTGTAGAGGCAGAACAAAAATGCTCCTGCTGCGTGCCGATCGATGAGTTCCTCTGTTTCATCCAGCAGAGTCAGCTCAAGGGCCTGAACTTCTTGCACTGTGAACACTCTTGCCTGCCTCTTTTCTCCACGGGTTCAGGTCTGCGATCTCGACAATCTTTTTGGCCTTGACCGTGATGTTGCAAGAAGCTCATGATATTCCGACCACACATGTTCACAGAAGCGCAACGCCTCTAGAAAGCCCGAAAGGCTGGAAGGGCCGGTTCCAGATGCGCTCAGAAATTCCAGGTGGTCTTCAATGTCAACCTCCCGCAAAGGAAAAGGACACACGCCGAAGCAATCATTCCTGTACCATTCCAAAAACTTGACCATCGAGTTTCCTCTTCTCAAGACTGTGTTGGCGCTCCTGTTCCCGAAGATCCTCTTCAGTCCATCAAGGTCGTGTTCATCAATTGCCCTGTCAAGATCATATCCCCTGGGTCTTGCCGCCTGCCTGGGGCTGAAGATGATGTACCACTTTTCCACTGCTGCTGACCAGTTCCGCTTGTTCCATCTCCTCTGCCGCCACCCTGCCCGAACGGATTCGAACAGGATGGAAGCTTTGGAGCCCCCTCAGGCTCATCAACTACCTCTACAGCGGCCATTTGGGGAATTGGGATCTCTGGGAGGCCATCTCCATCTTCAAAAATTTGCTCAAAGATCCCTCGCTCCCACGGAAGCTTCACAGCCATTGTGGGTGGCACACTAAGACACTTGTCTGCGATCATCCCTGAGAACGTCCTCATGGTAACTGGGTCCAAACTTTCATTGACTTCGCCCCCAGGATCTAGATATCCATCCGAGCTTATCATTGCAGCAAACCCCGACGCCACTGGTTGTTCCGAGGGTTCATATGCCAGAGATTCCGTTTCCCCCAAAGGCCAGGGATCATCAATGTTGTTGGGCAATGGAAGATGCACAGTCTCTGAATTTACAGACTCGTTGCCATGACTACTGCCTGCTTCATGTGCCTCAACCTCATCCTCCACACCCTTCGGGTCACCTTGTCGAAGTGCTCAGCCGCAATCTCACCTGCAGGAAAGCGCACTGCCACTAACTGATCAAACGTGCGAAAACAAAAGACACAAGTAAAACCTGACACTCGTCAAAGGCTTTCGAAAAGAATTGTCAGTTGGTGGTGCCTGTTCCAGCTTTCTCCGCGACACTTGTCAAAGCGACGCACCTTTGTCGTTACAAATGTCTGACATCATGTGGGATCAATTGGGCATCCACACCACATGAAGTGCACAGGCATGAACTATGATGCGCGGACAGTGCTGAGAGACTGACTTACTTTCCACAAAGGACACGTGGTGTCTCCCGGTCACTTGACCACCTGAGAAACTCTGCATTGGTGTTGTGAACACTCATTCAAAAAGACTGTAATGCACTCTGCATCACGTGACCTATGTGGTTGTGTCACTTGACAGCAACTGCATCTGTGTCCACTTGGATCGTTGAGGTACGGGCTCACGGCTGCCACTTGGCAACGCCCAAAATCTGCAAAAAGATCCGTAAGCACCTGCATTGTGGATGTATGCCAAATGATCTTACAACCTCCCACTGTCACTCGACAAATGGCAAGATATCAAGAACAAATCCCACCTCAGTCTAAGGAACTACACACCGCGCGCAAGTCCTACTGATATGATGTCTGTCAAATGAGGGGTCTCAAGCGATTACCTACTTGATTCAAATAAACCCAGTGTCGATGTTCTGAACAAGCCATGTCACATCACATGTTCCTCTGGAGCCAAACCAAGACACCCACGTCACTTGACAGTGTAGACAATCACTTGATTGCCATCCCATGCTATGCTCCATGAGTGTTCATGCAGATGAAACTCACTGCATCTGTGATTGACTGACATGCCAAGACTGCAAACCCCCCCGCAGAAACGACAGAGTCTTGGCTGGACAAATGTCGTAGCACTCAAAAACACACCTCCGAGAATGGGGCACAGCCGGTCGGCCACGTGCGTGTCTCAGAATGAGGTCCACAAAATTCACGATCGAAGGGATCGGGGTCAAAGATTGACCTTCTCAGGCGTCAGCAACAGGCCTATAATGGCTTTGCCAGAGATTCATCTCGGGAGGCCGCCCACTCCATGAGAAGCGTCAGGTGATGATGGTCCTGAGCTGCACGTCGCTGCATCTCACGTTGGTCTTGATGAAGGTGGCCAACGTGAAAAACCAAATCCGTCACAGGGATAAAATGGAGGTGCAGGACAGTGCGACCCAGCTCGTCCTCTCGAGTCTGGTCAGGGACCATGTCGATGATGTTGTCACCGATCTCCGTCGCCAGTAAGGACCAATCGGCAATGACGAAGTGCACGAGAACTCTTCTGTCAAGACTTCGTCCCAGGCGCACCATTGTTCAATGCAGTTCATCAATGACGGCATCCTCGAATCAAAGCGACCTGCTTTCAACGGCAGGATCAACTCATTGATCTCACACTCCATCACAATGTCCCAGAACTGAAGGATGTGGTCAACGAGGCGGCCGTCCCCAGTCTTGAAGTGCACTGGGATGCTCTTTGAAGGGCGAAAGTCATGAGGATTCAGATTTGCATAGTTTGGTTCCTGGACTGCCGCGTCCTCCATCGCCATGAGCGTTCAAAGGCTGAGAAGCCAAACAAAACTGCAGAATAGGGCGAAGATCAGCCCTGTTGCAAAGCCAATTGCACCTGACTTCCAGCAGAAACCGTCCTTGCTGGGGCCGCCCAGTATGATGAAATTATGCCAGGCCACAGTGCCCTTTGCTAGGGCCCGCGGTCGTCGCATGCAATGGCTCAAAACGCCCGACGAGGAGAAATGATGAAAAAATTCAATGAGAAATAGACTTCAACACAGTTGACACCTACTTGAAGGTCGTGAGATTGCAGATGAAAAACATGCCAGTTCATGACCTGTCAACATGTGTTGTCCCGCTGTGTCCCATGACAACAGCTAGAGCATAAAAAGTGCAATCGTACGGAATCAGCATGTGTGTACGTGTCCCAAGATGTGATCTGAAACTCATGAAGTCATACCACTTGCAACGCTTTCCCAAATGAAAACTCTAGGGGTTTCGAAGTGATATTCAATCATGTGCCATGAGTCTCATCAGTAAGATTTGATACTGTTTGCGTCCCTTGAACGCCTAAATATCCAGCGGGATCGACCTAGAAGCCCAAACCCATAGCACTCACGGAATTTGTCTGAGTTTTCCAGTTGTCAATGTTTGGTCTCTGGCAGAATCAATGCTCACGGCTGTCCTTTGAAAGGTCCCATGTGTTTTCATTGTTGAAACTAAGGCGTGGTTTCCAAAACCAGGAAAGTCCAGCGGATCTGGAGCGGATGAACCATTTGTTCTAAAGTTAAGAAATAACATGAAATAACAATTTTCTGAGGCTACCCAAATAGCAAAATGGACTACTCTAATCTCAAGATGAAGGGAAAATTCATGAAATTTGATAAAGTTCTAACAATGTTTGCGTCCATTGAACGCCTATTGTAAATATCCAGTGGGATCGACCTAGAAGCCCAAGCCCATGGTACTCACGGCGCTTGTCATGCTGAGTTTTCAATGTTTGGTCGGGTCAAGTCTGGCAGAAACAATGCTTCCGGCTGTTCATTGAAGAAGTTTTCCTTTTTCAAGACATGCCTGCAACAAATCGATAAAATCAATACATTCCACTGTTTGCAATCCTTTTTGACAGCATGTCCCTGTTCATATCCGCCGACCCCGGCCGAGCAAGGGGCACAGCAGCTAGCAGCAGCAGTTTTCTGTGGCTGTTTAGCAACAGCCCCCAGCAGTAGTGCCAGCAGCAGCAGCAGCAAGTGTTTGCAGCAGCAGCAGTAGGAGCAGCAGCCTTCCAGCAATAGCCCCCCTGGCAGCAGGCAGCTGGCAGCAGGTAGCAGGCAGGAGGCAGCGTGCAACAAGAGCAGGTACAGCAGCCAGCAGCAGCAGCAGCAGCAGCCCCCCTGGCAGCAAGCAGCAGGCAGCGTGCAGCAAGAGCAGGCGCAGCAGCCAACAGCAGCAGCAGCAACAGCAGCAGGAGTAGCAGCTGCCGAGTAGCAGCCTCCAGCAGCAGCAACAACAGCAGCCCCCCTGGAAGCAGACCAAAATTAGGCCGAAATTTTCATTTTTCTAGGGTTTCAGAAGTTACGTTAAGCAGTTTTTGGAGGCAATTTTGACGCAATTCCGTCCTTCACTGCCATGGTGTTTTCCCATCCGGCAGCCATGTTTTTGCTTTCGGTGCTTATTTCGTTTTCCACTTGTCCGGGAACGCTGTCCAATTCATATATGCCAAAATTAGAGAGCCGAAAATGTCCATTTTTCTAGGGTTTCAGAAGTTACGTTAGGCAGTTTTTGGAGGCAATTTTGACGCAACTCCGTCCTTCACTGCCATGGTGTTTTCCCATCCAGCAGCCACGTTTTTGCTTTCGGTGCTTATTTCGTTTTCCACTTGTCCGGAAACGCTGTCCAAAACATATATAACAAAACTAGAAGTCCGAAATTTTCATTTTTCTAGGGTTTCAGAAGTTACGTTAGGAAGCTTTTGGAGGCAATTTTGACGCTATATACCAAAATTAGATTTCTAGGATTTCGGCAGTTACGTTAGGCAGTTTTTGGAAGCAATTTTGACGCAACTCCGTCCTTCACTGCCATGGTGTTTTCCCATCCGGCAGCCATGTTTTTGCTTTTGGTGCTTATTTCGTTTTTGCACTTGTCCGGGAATGCTGTCCAAAACATATATACCAAAACTAGAACGCCGAAATTTTCATTTTTCTAGAGTTTCGGAAATTACGTTAGGCAGTTTTTGGAGGCAATTTTGACGCAACTCGGCAATTTTTGGGCCGATTTTTGTCGTGCTCGGGCAGCGAAAACATCGTAAAATACAGTGTTTTTGCTGGTGGGCATATAAAAACGTTTTGTTGCAATAGGCTAAAAACTGCGTAAATGTCAGTGTTTTTGGATGGCGGTGTGCAAAAACACTGTAAATACCGTGGTTTTTGATGCCAAAGGCAAAAAACATCGCAAATACCGTAGTTTTTGGCTTCCGAGGCTCTGAAAACATCGGTATTTACAGTGTTTTTTGCTTCGAAGGCATCAAAAAATGCAAAAACAGCACCTATTTGACGGTTTTTGGAACCACTACAATTTGCGAAAAAAAACTTTGTGGTAAGATGGTTACACGCTAACACGGAAAGAAAGACATTACAGTCTGAGCACGCGCGCGCGCGCGGAGCACAACATGATTCACGGTAACAACATAACCCTTCGCCTTAGGCTTATGGCATCGCCGGTGTGCGAAGCTCTACAATAATTCATAAAAGTTTCAATTTGAAGGTAAACTAGGATCAAGCTCCAAATCACAAAACACATCAAGCCATTGAACATGCTGCGACAGCATGTTTGCTTCTGCTTTACGCTCATTTCTTATGCATCCATGTTTGGGAAACCCATCCTCCCACCACAAAGCGGATCTTAAACCAGCAAATACCACTTCAGATCTTGAAGCAAAGCACGAAAATCAGCTGCCCCACGAGCCCCTTCCATCACCTCGTCAGAGCCATTCCCAAAACAACTCGAAAAAACCCTTCCGGGGCCACAACCGTCGTTCTTGGCTGCGTCCACGTTGGCCCTGGCAGAGATCAGCTGCTCGACCACGGCGGCATGGCCTCTCGAATCTCTCGAAGCCGCCCCATGCAGCGCCGTGCCGCCTCGGCGCCGAGGGATGCGACGCGGGAAGGCGGGGTGCAGCCGCCGCACCAAGGAGAAACAAAGAGTATAGGAATGGCATGTTTGTCCGCGGGTCAAGCATGAGGCATCGCAGAAAAAAAACAAATGTGTAAAATATCTTTATATAAACAGCAAGTATCACAGTAACACGTCGTTGGCGTTGGTGATACCCAAATTTGAAGAGGCCCATACCATCACAAAAGTGGATCTTTAAACTTCAAGTACCACTCAACATCCCACAGCGAAGAACGAAAAAACCATCACAAACCCTTCCGAGGCCACGGCCGGCTTTGTTGGCCGCGTCCACCGTGGCCCCCGCAGAGATCAGCTGCTTGACCACGGCGGCGCGGCCCTGCTCAGCCGCCAGAAGCAGCGCCGTCGTGCCTCGGGGCCCAAGGGATGCGACGCGGAGGGCGCGGCAGCCGCGGCACCAAGGAGAAACAAATCAAGCATGAGGCATCGCAGAAAAAAAACAAATGTGTAAAATATCTTTATATAAACAGCAAGTATCACAGTAACACGTCGTTGGCGTTGGTGATACCCATATTTGGAGAGGTCCATACCATCACAAACTGGATCGTTTAAAACAGCAAGTATAGCACTCAACATCCAAAACAAAATAACGAAATCAGCTGCCCCACGAGCCCCTTCCATCACCTCGTCAGAGCCCCTCCCAAAACAATTCGAAACCCTTTCCGAGGCCACGGCCGAAATTGTTGGCCGCGTCCACTTTGGCCCCCGCAGAGATCAGCTGCTCGACCAGGGCGGCGTGGCCGTTCCGAGCCGCCACATGCAGCGCCGTGAAGCCTCGGCACTGAGGATGCGACGCGGAAGGCGAGGTGCAGCTGCGGCACCGAGGAGAAACAATGCGTAGGAATACACAATAAGGCAAGGGACAGTACGTAGGGAAAGATTGGTGTGGGACTATATGGGACTAGCACTCTTGCTGGCCCAGTTGTGGCGAAAGCAGCCAAAAAGGTCTACTAAGTCTGCTATGTCGAATCAAAAAAAAGAGCTCCGGCGTGCTCTGAAGCATCTTCCTCTGCAAACCTTGTGTTATCTTACCCTGATCAGCACAATTGTGGATCTTCCAAAAGAGCAAGTACCACTCAACAGCCCAAAGCAAAGCATCATTAATGTACGAGCCCCTTCCATCACCTCGTCAGAGCCACTCCCAAAACAATTCAAAAAACCTTTCCGAGGCCACGGCCTTTGTTGTTGGCCGCATCCACCTTGGCCCCCGCAGAGATCAGCTGCTCGACCACGGCGGCGTGGCCGTACTCAGCCGCCCCAAGCCACGCCGTCCAGCCTCGGCGCTGAGGATGCGACGCGGAAAGGCAGGGTGCAGCTGCGGCACCGAGGAGAAACGAAGCATAGACAGTGGTTGGGCAAAATGGTGGATAGGTCACAGATATCAGATCTGGATAGATCTGCCAAGCTGATATTTTTGGTGGGAGGCATCGCAGAAAATCGAAAGCAAATATTGCAAAAGTATAATTATGTTCTGACTCTATCATGTTTTCCAATCTTACGAGCAGTTGTACTGACTTTCGCAACATGTGTAGCGTGTCTACAAGTGTTTCATTCATATAGATATCTTTGGACTATCCAATTGAGCCCCACAGAACCGGTGGAAGCAAAGCTCCTTCTGCCCATTTTCTGCTCGGGGAAAAAAATACATGTTTTCCGTTTTCCGTATGTTTCCGTCATGTTGCAGCATTGCAGTGAAATGAGGACAGCCACCTATGGAGACATGCCGACATGACTGAACACAACCATGTCGAAATTCTGATCCAACTAAAAAGATCTAAAAAGCTTGTAGACTTGGATCTCAAACCCCTGGTTGTAGTGCACTGTGTTGAAATGACGGAGAAAAGTATAACAGCACTCAAAGTCTGATCTGCTGCATAGATGGGACGCGCTCCGACGCTAAGGGTTACAAATCCTGATGAATGGTGGGGCTGCAAGAAGTTAGAGGCATCGCAAATAATCGAGAGCAATCATCGCAAAACAAAATGTGTGTTTCCTGTACGCCTTTCCAAACCTTACAAGCACTGGCACCTGACTTTCGCAACATCATGTGTCGCATGTCCATAAACGATTTCATGGGTAACTTTGTGCGGTGAAATTAGATGAAATTAGGACATTGTCTGACAAAAGAATGCCAGGAGAAACACAAGGGGAGGAGGGAGCTGTTGCCGATGAGGAAACTGTGGCTAGGCTACGCACAATTGTGTCCGCTGGACGGCGGAAAATATGCCAACACCACACCGAAATCCAGAGCCGCGGCCAAAATGACCCGTTGGTGCTACGCATGAGAGTCATTGGATCAATATTTGCCAAGGGATGCCAAGGGGAACATTCACTGTAATTGCACTATACGACGAAAGAAAGTTTGTGCAGGGTTGAAACGGTATCTGTATTAAAGCAAAGGTTTGAAGACAAAGGTATGTCAGTCTATTGTGCTAGACTTGAGAGTACGAAGATACCCACCAATATCAGCTGTCACTCGGAAGGATCATCAGAATTGAAAACTCACATAAACTCAGAATCACATCTTCAGGCCCTTTGGCCTGATCCAAAAGCTGGAAACTATACTGATCAATCATCCTTCATAGAGCTATGTCATTGCTATGCGGATATAGATGATTGAGAGAGTAAGAGAGATTCGATCGAGCAGGCCTGCTTTGACACTTTCATCAGAATTCACAAAAGAAGAAACTCATCGAAGCATACTTGCCACATCTTGCCACTCATGTCTATATACCAGCAACATCAGCAACATTCATGCAGAGACCGGAAAAGGATGAAAAGGATCCACTTGGACAAGTCTACTTTCATTTTGCTTCATCAGAATGACTTGGCAGAAGAAAGGCAACTTGTCATCCGCTGTCTCCTCCCCGACACAGTTCTGTGGCTACAATCCCCCTGGGGCCGCGGCCATCGCGATCGGTCGCCTCCACGGAGGCGCCAAACCTCAGCAGCAGCGCGACCACCTCGACGCGGCCCTTCTCTGCCGCCAGGTGCAGCGGCGTCCGGCCTCGGCCCGGGGAGGCGGCCACGAGGATCGCGTGAGTTGTTGGCAGAAACTCGGAGGCTGCGCAAGCTGCGCATCCCTAAATATATCTAAATATCATAGTCCGGGGCAAACATTGCATCACATCTGACAAGAGAATGCCAGGAGAAACACAAGGGGAAGAGGTAGCTGTTGCCGATGAGGAAACTGTGACTAGGGGCTGCGCAGAATTGCGTCCCGGTGAGCTCAGAAACCGTTTTTCAAGTTGTTGCGGATGCTGGAGATCACTAAAAGTGCAAACATCACCCAAAAACCAGAGGCCATCATGGCAAAAATGTCGCCAGTTTTGATTTGACCCCTCAGAAATCTGGAAACGGGAATTCGATAAAATGCTGCTTTTGTTCTTCAACTGCATGGTTGTGGACGAGTTGCCTGTGTGCTAAAAGCACTGACACAAGGCGGCAGAAGATTTGTTTGGGATTAAATGGGATTGGCACTTCTGTTGGTGGCCCGCCAAGTCCGTTCTGTGCGAGGGATGGCTTCACCAAACAGCATCTGGCAAAAGTGTAACCGCATAAGACTGTCTACAGTCCGGAGCCTGGTCTAAACAAATCGGGGATAGCGAAATGAAAGTCTGTCTTGGACCCTCAAGTGCCTCCACAGCAATTTGCTGGTGCCACACAGTCAGAATCCAAGTCGGCCTATAGGAACAATCACCTCACCAAACCTGACAACTTCTTCCAACTTCGATTCCGAGGCTGCGGCCTTTGCGTTTTTCATCCTTCCTCTCCAGGCTCTCAGGGTCGACGCGAAGGAAGTGCCTCACGGCACCCACGTTGCCCTCTTCGGCGGCCTGGTGGATGCCCTTGCCTCGGGCATGACACGAGCCAACCCTGATGGAACGGGCACGGCCAACGCCAAGAACAAGGGACATCAGGGACATCTTTGTAGATCCACCATCCAGGACAGAAAAACTGAGACACGATACAAACGATTCCCTCCAGGCCCAGCTCTGCAGAGATCTTTTGATTCCAGCACTGTGGATGGGGTCTGCAAAGTAGATATCCAGGCGCGTGTTTTCAAGCATTTAGAGCCTAGGGCCCTGAACAAAGAGAATGTATTAAAATGTCATATATATGAATGTCATATGTGCAGTAGAAGCATCATCACCAGGTGCGATGTTCCATAAGGCTCAGGATGACATGCCATTTGGATTATTATGGGATTGTTTGTGTTCTCAATTTGTTTGTCCACAATTGGAAATCACCAGGGCCAATAATTTATGTATAAGGGGTTGAAATCAATTTGAGGGGCTGCAATTTGAGCTCAAAACACAAGGGTCAATTAAAAAGACAAGGCAGGAAGATTGAAGTAACTCTCTCAGGTCTTGACAGTCTTTCGCTGCAGGGTTGTCAGCCTGCAGCAGACGGGTTTGCAATATAGATCAAAGGTTCAAGCACATCCAGCTGATGTTTATTATACTCAACTTCACATTCTGCCTACACATCAAAGGTGCCAAGCGTCTTGCAACGAAAAGATCCAACCCTGCCCTAATACACCCTTCCACCACTTTATTGGGAGTCAAACATCAATCCCTAGAATTCCAAAATGCAGAGCTGGAATTCCACTGGTTCCATCAGTCTCCATCAGTCTCCATCAGTTGGACCCCTACTTCCCGACCAAACATAGTTGCACAGGGTCTTCCACGCGCCAGAGTCGACCTAGCTCCAAATCTTCAAATCTCCGGACTATGGATGACAGCTACTCTACCCACAGTGATTAGGTGAATGTCTGCAGTGAATGTCAACCTGCCACCAAATCACTTTCAAAAAGGAACGGCGCCTCAGTGTCTATTGGCGCAGCAGTTTCGGCCTTGCGTGGGCGTTTCTCGATAGTTTGCACAGGGAAGATGTGACGAGAAGTGTCTTTTCTACCCAAGTACAGTTGGCAGTTGGCAACGAAGCAAACACGTTTCCTGCGCCCAAAAAAGACCAGGCAACCGTTCGTTTGAAAAATTGGCGCTGAGTCTCTTCAACCCTTTGGTCCAAACTGATCGGGGCTCGACAGTTCTGACACTGTGGGACACTCCTGTTCGATTCTTCTGAAGCAATCTTGCCTTTGTGGGACAATCTGGGAAGACACTCTTGTTGGACACTCATGCTCCATGGACACTCTTGTCAAGCCACTGAAACACTCTTGAGAAGACACTATTCTGACTGAGACACTCTTCTGAAACACTGCTGGGGACAAGAGGCTCTTCTAAGACCTCCTTGGAAGACAGATCTTGCGACTGCTTCAAATATTGCGCCTGCCGTGCAATTGACATTCTACACCGGACCTCACCACATACTGCATCTACCACCCAATAAAATGACATTTTCGCCAAGTACCGCTCCTGCCAAGCAATTTGCATTCTGTCACTTCTTCACGCAGCAATTCCAATGATATTTTTGAAAAACACACATCTGAAGTAGTGCGCCTGGCGCCTGCCGTGTAAAATCAACTTGAATTTCTCGCAAATATTGCACTAGTACGAAACAATATATCTTTGATATCTTAGAAAGCCCATGCACACGGATGCAAAGGGAGGGCGCCTGAATTTCGACACGTGACCCGTCCCATCTGATTTGCACAATCTACCACCCCTGCCGCGCGAAATGACACTTATAGCCACTTGCAAAACACCTGCTTTTCCCATAGGCAGCCACAGCGCCCTCATTGCAAACAGTTGCGGCAGGTTGCAAATGGTTGCAATCGGTTGCGCCCCACCCCCGACCACCACAAATAACGAGAACCCTTCGCTAGTTCGAGTCATCTGCGAGTGAAAATCTGTCACAGAGTCTGCCGTATCATGTCAAAGATTGGCACAGTGTCTATCAACGCAGCTTCTGCCACATTGGGAGGCCGCCATTTTCTGTGGCCAAGACCCTCCATCTCCAAAGATTTGGTGAAGGATCTGTTCAATGCGTCAAACTCAATCCAGGCTCCAATCTCAGGATATCAGACCCCCAGCCTCCTTCGATGGATCCGACGGATTCCTTGACATCATCAAAATTCATCAAACATGGGCACCGCGGATGTGTGGTGCAAAACAACTGCGATCCAAAGAAACTGGAAATGTGATCATGTCATATCATGTCAACCCCAGATCAATAACCCCCCTGCGCATCCCTGGGCTAATTGGGGAGGTACCATTTTAGTACAAGATTACCATGCTTTGGGCTGCTACGCACTAATGAATCAACCAGAGTTACAAATCCAGGGTTGACACTAACCTATCCAAGATGGCTCGTTGAAACTCTTCAAATTTTGAATAGAAACGGTTCGAGAGGAACTTCATAGATCCAATCCGCCTAAATTCGTCCTGAACCAATTCACTCCCGGGATTT
>BGPT01000002.1:1019894-1039758 GCA_003297045.1 Symbiodinium sp. clade C Y103
CAACAATAATTCCAAGCACGACCACAATTAAAAGCTCCTAAAACCTGCCAATTGTTCAGCGCGAGCCTTTCAGAAACCGCATCCTTCTGTGCATCCTTCCGGGCATCGTGGGTGGTCCAAGGTGCGACCGGTGATACATGGTCCGAGAAGTCCATTCTGCAAAAAGCTTCCTTGCCAGGATATTCACATGCCTAGTTGTGTACATGAGATGACGTGATGTTGAAAAAGTTGATATATGGTCATTATGGTGATGGTGATGATGCATAGAAGTGAATCTTGAGGCAACTCCATGGCATTGACAAAAACAAAATGATGACTTATGAGACTCCACGTCTGAAACATGTCACTTCCAGCAACCTGCTGCAACTTGTAAGAGACAACAACAAGTGGTCCTCCATGAAAGTGGACCAGTCATTCCCTTTGATTGGATTTTAAATGGATTTTTTCAACTATACTTGCTCCTTGAAATCCAGGGGGCTTAGCTCCATCAAAACTATAGTCATATGTGTTTTTCACCTAACATGTTGGTAAAACAAAGCCATAAACCATCTCCAATTTCACCATGTATATAGGTACCCAGTCATGGGTGGTTTATGGCATTGTTTTACCCATATTCGTTCCCCTCTTTTTGTCCGATTTGCAGCACCAAGACCCGGTCCCGGTTGGACGGATAAAGGCCTCCAGTTCCTTCACTCTTTTCTGCAGGGCCGAGACCTCGTCCGTGTCAAATATGGCTGGGAAATCGCACATATTATTAGTGGAGGTGTCTCAGTCTCAATATGGGAAATTCGCCTGTGAATGGGGAATCTTCCATTGCCAGGTCTAATGATCTTGAATGTAGTATGAAGGTCTCACATGTAGCCAGCCAAACTTGTCAATGAATTGAACTTGTCCAACCTCTTCTTCCAATTTCTCCGACTTGTCAGCGGCGGCCTCCAGCATCAGAACAGTTTATTATTCTTGTGACGTGAAACTCGTATCGTCCTTTCGGAGGGTCACAGAAAGCCACAAATTCTGTGACTGCTGTTATACTGTTACCATGTTACTACACAAATTCTTGATGGACTCTATTCCTTGTTGCCGGGTTGCCTCTTTTCAGTGCACATGCTGTTCCTTTTTGACGTGTATCGCCTGTATCCCCATGTCACCGCGGTCACCATCCCAGTCACCGAGCCGGGTTTTTACCAGAAACCCTTTTGCTGAAACTCGAGTTTTGGGGTGTTGTCAAGTTCCAATTCCTAATACCACCAGCTCTGACCAGAATATACTGGCAGCAATACCTGTGAAATGCAGGAATTCAAGCTCCAACAAATTATGCACTGAACAAGCAGTGCAGAAAGTTGAGGGCTACGAGATTCATCCTGTCACTTTCGTCCGCTTGGGACATCCAGCCTGCAGTTTCTCCAGTTTGCCCTTCAAGCTTGGAGCCTTGTGAACTCTGAGAGCATGGCAAAGCACGTGATGAGAGAAGCAAAGTGCATTAAGCATGATCGAACCAACACTGGGAGCATCACCTCGAGTCTTTCCCAACAATCACAAAAAAAGTGGCACCAAGTCTTCTCATTGCTTCCAGCAAAATGCCAAAAACGGTATAAAACTCTCTGGGCTTAGAGAACTCCATTCATGGATAGAATTGGATCTGTAGATTCTTACCCTATGGCCATCCTTATACGGCTCTGCAAGTCTCGAGTCCCACCTGGCCAAAGGCTTCTGTGAGGCCACTGGACACCGCTGCCGCCTGGGAACCGATCCAGCCGGGGTCGGGACCTGGAACAGGTGCCTGGAAAATCTACAGGATACCATAGTTTTTCCCATGAGACATAAGGGTTTCCTGTAAATTTACCTTTAAGCCAATCCGTTGAGAATTGCGTGCCCGGAATAAGACGACGTGAAATTTGCCCTGAAAGTAATTATGGAATGGCCAGGAAAGGCCTAAAATCCAATGAGACAAAGATCAGAGACTTCCCATTGAATCTCGGCGAATTCAAACTCATCTCCATGAAGGTACGGAAGTTTCATCCCGATGTTTGCGAAAGAATACATGGAAAAAAACACTACGAAATCTCAATTCCATTGGTTAACTATCAACCCATTTGGTTCAAAACTTTTCCAGCCATTGATTGAACAATTCCATGTCCAATGCTTTTCTTACTGAAATCCCCGGGTTTTCATTAGCCGACCCGGCCAAGGTCCCAGTCCCTGCCTCCTCTTTAGTCAGCTGATACGCTGAGGAACTGCCGCTACCCATCCTAGTGGGATTTTGGGTGACATCACATAGCAAGCCAACAAATTCAAACAGAACATGAAACATGCTAAACCTTAATACCAAAAAGAGAGGAAAAGGGAAAATAAACACAGAACTGCTGTTTCAATCAATTTCGACCGGTTTCTTTAAAACTTCGTGATGAAGAGATGAATACAAGATTTGATTTTGAAACCTGTCACGTGACCTATTTCCCATTCGATTGTGCTTGTGAGGTACGGCTTCACCTGAGATACCTTAAAGATAGGAGCCTATACGAAAAATGAGCTTTCCCCCAGCTTCGCCAGAAGATTCGCAGATGTCGACCGGTCATCTCATCAGTGCTAATTTTTTGGATATCTCAATCCATGAGTTCGCTCCCCATGTGCAAAAAAAAACTTCCTAAGTCGCTGGTGTCTCTCAAAGCTCTCAGAAACCTCGGCCCAGTCCGCGCCAATCCTTCAGGATCCTTCAAGGAGATCGTTGGGATCGGAGGCTCAACCTCACGAGTGAGCCACAACATCGTTGGTGCAAGTGATGGGAAAAGTCCTGAAAGTATACCAGAAAATGGTGTCACTTTTAAATGTGTGTACGGTTGTTCCTGAAAACAAACCGCTGGAGATTCCCCGAAAAAACATTGGAAGAACCCAGCAGGCATCGATGATTGGTTCTCCGAAAACATCAGGCAGCTGAGGCTGAGGCATGGAACAACGACGTACAGTGAGCGACGCCAACCAACGGAAGGAGTGGCAATTGTCGCCGGTGATTTGTTCAAGTGGAATGACACTTTTCTTGTAGCATGTGTTTGAATCTTGCCTCTGGGCCATTGGAATTTAGCTTAACGCCGTGACTCTTAGAATTCTGCTGTCTTCACATGCGCACCAATCTGCGAGTTTCCTGTATTATGTGGTTTCAATCATTGAGCTGCCAAAAAACAGCGCTGCGCACTATGTCAAAAGCAATTGGTTCAGCCTAACGCTCCCCATTACAACTGCTATTATTGTAGGGAGGGGCATTTTCAAACACACCCACGTATCTGTGGGTGCGCCAGAGGACACCGGAGTGATTTTGACTCTTTTCCATCATCTGCCTTTACCAGATTGATCAAATTCCGCCCATATTGCCGATCGAACCATTTCAAGTTGCGATGAACAATGATGTTTGGGCGGGATGAGCGGCTTGCCCAAACCTGATGTGAACGTAAAACCTTCCTTTACACGACTTAAAGCAATAATTCAGGTGGGTGTCTAGCCCCACTACCGCTGTACAACCCCAGCTATGAAAGGGCAAAGACTAGAAATCAAAACCTTTGTTCTCTGCTAGAAACAATCGCCATTGGCTCTTCAAATCGCCAATGGACCCAATGGATGTCAATGGCCACAGGTGCAACGCATACATCGAGACTAGTATGGGACATGTCCAATCACCGGCCGTGGAACATGTCTTTTTTCCCGGGCGACCTTCCTCACTTTTTGGAGACGAGTGAAACACCAGGCATGGCTGGGCGCGGCAGATCTGCAAAACGAGCTTTGGCAGTTCGATTTTGCGCAGTTCCCAAAGACTTCATCTCATAATGAAGTACGGTGTACCACTACACCCGCTGGAAACGTTGAAGGAAGAATCTCTTACTGTTGGATACTTCAGCATGGCGCGTCTATCTGCGACTTCAGGGGTAATATTGTGACCATCATGCTAGGCTATAGCTGTCTTTCGATCCAAAGTTTGCAGAATCTCTTCAGCCAACTTCGAACTTTCCAAAGCATTGTTTGAGTTGGGTGAAACTTGAAGCAATAGACGTCAAATTGATGCATGGACTGAGGAAAAAAATCACCCTTCAGGTGATGAAAAAAAACCTCAGTCCCAAAGTCGCCCCGTTTAGCTCTTATTTGAAACCGGTGTGACTAACAAACCGATTTGGCGCGAAGGGCCGATGGATCTGTGTTCCTAGCTTTGGCAGTTCCATTGTGTGTTTCCCAAAGAAATACATCTAGATGGAACCTGTGCATTCCATCGTCAATTTCAGGGGTACTATTGTGTCTCACATGCTGTAGCTCCCTTCTGATCCAAAGTTCAGAAGCGGAAACACATGCCCATCAGCCAACTTCGAACTTTCTATTATAACTAATAAACATCGCTTGATGCGTTGGGTGAAACTTGAAGTTTCAAATCATGCAAAACTCCTCATCTGCTTCAATCTCAGTGCTCATCTCTCACAGACTCTCACATGGAAATCTTCAGCTCTGGGCGTTTCACTTTGTGAAGGGCCGAGCGTCCCTTTTCGCCAATGCCTGGGTTGCTCCCTTTCAACAAGATCTCCACTGGGTTTCAAACAGAAATTTCAAGTCAGGGAAAACTGTGTAATTAAAAGGACATAAAACATGTCAACCAATCCCAACCCCACCGAAATTTACCGAGATACCATTTCCAGTCAAACGAAGCACTCGCAAGGGATCTGTAGTCTTCTCCATCAAGGCCTCCGCAATGAGGATCGCATCTTCATCCTGCAACTGACAGGACTCCATCTGCACATCATGCGCACCGGACTGCAGCAAAGCAACTGCATCCCTGCCATGCAGCTTGACACCATTGACTACCACGTACTGCAGCTTTTGATAGTATGGCAATGCCTCGTGCAAGGCTTCCAGATCTTGCTGACTCAGCTGTTCCAGATGCAGGTGGGTGGTGCCACTGACCTTCTCGTGAAAAACCNTAGTATGGCAATGCCTCGTGCAAGGCTTCCAGATCTTGCTGACTCAGCTGTTCCAGATGCAGGTGGGTGGTGCCACTGACCTTCTCGTGAAAAACCTTCGCTTGCAGCTGGAAGACTTGCTCCGCATCGTCCCGATGAGTAAATTTCATCTTCCCCATCCGTTGCCGGAAGATCTCCGGGCGAGTCGGGATGCCCATGGCGGTGCAGAGCATCATCCGCAGCCGAGCCCATTCTTTTTCGGCCTGGCACCAGCCCCGGAGAGCGTGCGGGGTTGAGTTGAGAATCAGCGAGGTGATGGGTACGGATTTCATGCTATCGTCTGTTGGGTCATAGATATCAACCGTGCCATCCACCTTCATCTTCTCTGGTGTGAGGTCCTCCAAGATGTCAACTTGGACCATTTCGTGAGAGTACAACATGTGCATCCTGTCCAAGGCTTTCCGGAAGCTGCGGTCTTGAGGTTCACTACGCTTGTACTGGTGTAGGCTGATAAAATCCACGAACACCCAGACCACATCCGGGAGATTTTGGTATAGTTCAGCAACGACACCAAGTTGATATCTCCAGGGGTCTGGGTGTTGCATGGATTCCCACATGTGACTCAGCGACCGAAAATGGACCGTCTGATGCCTCGAACCTGCGCGTATAGAGACATGACCTGGCAAGGAAGTGGAACGGAACAGAGGTTTCAACACTTCGAGATATGTGTTGTCGGCTGCAATCCGAATTAGGGCCAAATACATGCAGCATGGCTCTAGATGCAGGCCGCCCCATGGCCATGCCAGAATTGGCAAGTTGATGGATGGATTTCTGGGCTGAGAAGACTCACCGGCCTCCAATCACTGGGGTATACGGGGTATAACCTCCTGATTCATCAACCGAGGTGGATTGATCCGGGGTTGACATTATCAAAATAGCATGTCACAAAATATCCTACAGGTAGGAATCAAATACCGCAAAACGTTGATTTCAAGGGCACCACTGAAAGTGACATGCCACACCTGTGGTGTCATTGACCAGCAACCTTTGATACTCTTCCAGCGTCACCAGGGCTGTTTTGCCTCTCTTGGTGCGCATCGTTTCCGCTTCCTGCCGCCGTGGCATTGCAAGGCCGTCCTGATGGAGTTCCAGCAGAAACTCGAGGCGAACTAGGCGGATGTCTGCAGAGATCAGGAAGTCGATGAAACTTCTGGGGTCCTTTAGACCTTTCAACGGCGAGCAGCGGAACAGAAGAGCAAGGGGTATAGAACTCCTGTTGGTTCATCACAGTTTCAGGGGCTTCTTTAGCAACTGGTGAACCGACCTTTACCGACCACTTTGCATGGAAAAAACTAGGTAAGCATGAATGAGATCATGTAAGACATCAACCTCATGCTTGTTGGTTAATAGGCGAAATTCATAGAGGTTTCTAAGAAAAGATGGTATCCCCAAATTTGATGATTTATTCATGTTTATTCAAATGGTAATTTGAGGGTATACCCCATTCTCATCCATTTTCGGACACATCCAATTTTCCCTTGTATTGAATTATATCACCATTGTATCCCCAAGATTCCCCACAATTTCCCAACCATCTGGCTGACAACGCTATCCGGCCGGCCTTGTGCTTCATCAAGCGGCTTAGCCTCCGGCAGGCGTCCGGAAAGCCGGAAATGCTCCGGATACAAAACGTGGATGGTGGTGAAGTAGTTTTTAATAGTGAAATTTAAAGGAATTCTCCGGAGAGGGTGGGTAGCGCAAGTACAAACCACGTTTCTTCGGTTTGAATGGGATGGTTTTTGTTACTTTTTGCTTGCAGCCAGTCCAGAGACAAGTTGGCAGACAAAATAGCACCTATGCTCCAACTTGGCACTACCAGGCAAGGAGACACACTATGAGACCGATAGGACAAAGAAATGGGAGACCAGACAGCACCCATGCCAGATGTCGGGGCACAATGCTGGAAGAAAGGCTGAAAGACAGACTTGGTAGCAGCCGCTATAGAACCACCATACCTTTGAGATGGATCTATAGGAATTCTGCGGATTTCCCAAGCTGCTGAAATAGCTTCCAAAATTGAACCGAATTGAACCAAAGAAAACAAGCCTGCTGACAAGGAATCTGGAACTAAAGAATTGGCAGGAGGAAAGAAGATGTGTACTTTCGGATTTTTTTCACTACTTCTGCGAAGAAAGAGACACATGTCAAATATGATAATTGCGTTCAGAGTTACAACTCGTCGGATCAGAGTCGTGCATCAAGACCGAACATATCCAAAAACAACCAACTAACTTGCCGAGCACTTCTTCACATCCGAAACCAAAACCTCGGATATACAGTGATATGTTTATAGATAAATAAACACGATTCCTGTAGATGTAGATGTGATGTGCACATAAATATGTTTGTTCGTTATTTCTTTACACAAGCATAATATCAGAATGTTCTTTATTTTGATGAGGAACTTTCAGCAGTAGGAAATCCAGGCATCTCAGCTTGCCATCACCCACTGCCTCTGTTTCACCAGTGCCCTCTTCATTTTCGGCCTCTGATGCCTTGTCACAACATCGAAATGAAACAGAGATGAGATAAAAGTGGTGGTTTCTGCATCATGAAACAATGACTCATGACTCATGATAATCAAAATGGCTTTAGGGTCGCAGTCAACATCATAGCATCCTGTTCCTCATTCCTCTGCTCGTCTTTCAGACTTTCTATTGTCTCAACAACGGGCCAAGGCACGGCAATCACAGCAGTCAACGTGTTGCCCGGCACAACGTCTGCTGCAGCAAGCGTCTTGCTGTCATCCCTGGGGCCAAGCAAACTTCTGCCGCACAGACCGCCGTTGAATGATCAAATCTGGGGACTGATGTGGCAGGAAGTGACTGGCAGAAAAAAGACTAGTGTAAACTCCCAAGGTAAGTGTTCATTCTAAGGAGGATCGTTTATGTCTGCGTCTGTAGAAAATTCAAAATAGGTTAGGTTATTTGGTTAGATCACCTAAAGGGTTCTGACTAATAGTTATTTTAAATTAACTATCTATTAGGCAGAAAATAGTCTATAACCTAAAAGCACCTTTTTCACCTAACCTCATCTTCTAAATCTTCCATATATATATATATACATCGCACAAGGAGTT
This sequence comes from Symbiodinium sp. clade C Y103, assembly GCA_003297045.1. Taxonomy (NCBI): domain Eukaryota; class Dinophyceae; order Suessiales; family Symbiodiniaceae; genus Cladocopium; species Cladocopium sp. clade C. Next base: position 1,027,965 of record BGPT01000002.1, read on the forward strand.
CATGGTTTTGCTAAGACAACATCTACATAGCAACTGGAGCTGCGAAGCTGGTTGGACATGGATCATAATGAAATCATACCTGTATCATGCTGCCGACATATCTTGTAAATGAGTGTAAATAATTGTAAATGATTACAACTGCACATAATCTTGTATGATGTGCATCATTCATCTACTGTACCTCCCGAAGCTTCGATGATCCACTCTTTCTGATTGCGAAATGTTATGTGCATCTGTCTGGCTATCAATACTGGAAATTTCATAACTTTCTGTCTGTGAAAGATTTGGATGTGCAGCCCTGACTTTGAACGGAATGTGCTGTTCCTTCCGTTGCTTGCCTTGCAAAGAAGTCTCAAACACGTAGATGCTGCAGCTTCAACATCCACCACATTACATCACACCTATTCAGTTTGGAGACAAAAATGGCAGTACCAGGCTGGGTCTCAAGACTGCAGCTTCAAGGACTTCTGCAGCCCGAGTGACAGAGGCTCATGATTCTGCCCAATGATGTGCTTGATGTTGACACCCAGCTTTTTCCTTGGGTCGGACTGGTCACATAGAAGCACGGCAGGTGCAGCAGCTGCAAATCGATGAATCCGAACAATGGCAAATACGCTACATCAGCCAGTAGCCAGTGACCACTGAGTGTTTCTCATTCTGACCTGAAACCAATTAAATTCCGCATCCTAAGATATGGAAACGAAATGAAATGAAGCGTGACAAGGGGTGAAATTGTGTGGGGTATCATGATCATGGAGGGCCCACGAAGGAATATGGATGAGACGACTCATCCTTTGCGTCTACAGCACGCCACAGCATGATGCGCCTCTGTGTCGAAGACAAGTACCAAGTGTGCACTGACCATAATGGCGCGTCCTACTGTGCATGATTTTTCTATGAGCTGATAGTTTTGGTTTGGAGACCCAAGTTTCCTTTCAACATTGAAGTTCAAAGAGGGTTGGACAAATACTCACTCAATATTTTGCTCTCGAGCAATGAGCCGTAATAATCCAAAAAACCTGCAAGAAACCGTCACCCTGTGGTTCTCAGTCATCCTGGAGTTTATCCCCGTGCTGCCACGGAACTCGGCTTCTTCTTTCAACTCCAACACAGTTCGGTCTTCCGACGAATCGCCTGAGACTAGCTGGTTCGCTCCAATGTTCGGATGCACATGGAAGCCCTGGAAGCACTTGGATGCACAAGTGAGTGGACTACTGACTACTGATTCCGTCAACGTGGTGCCTTAACACCAAGTTAACATTATATGTCATGGAGTTGGATGAAGATCCAAGTCTTCTACCACAGCAAAAGCAACCATTTTTAGACCCAGTTTACATCGTTTTACCATGTTTGCATCTTTTGTGCTGATTCTGTACCATCTCAAATCAGGCATTTCACCAATGCCCAGGCGCAACGGCAGCTTCGGCCACTCAGCAGAGCCACAAAGACCTCATGGCACCGATGCTGTGTTGCTGGCACGTGTCTGTGTTGCTGGGGCAAGGAGCATCGGGCAAGGCACCGGGTCTCCAGGCAGGAGACGTATATGCTAAAAATCAACCGTGGTAGCAGTCTGGAAACACGTTTGGAGCACAAAGAGTGCGAGGTGTTGCACTGCAATCCGTTGCGAAGCAAACAGGTAAGTGTGTGAGAGTCCCTTCTTCAGGGTGTGGACTAAGGACCGCAAATGATATTGATCGGTTGATCGGTATTCTATGGGCGCTCACATCCTCAACCCCTTGTTGTACCCTCATTTTGAGGGTTCAACACGTGTTTGATGGTTAAATAGTACAATATGAGAACCACCAAAGCCAAGAAAAGTCTTTCTGAAATCCTCAGATGTGGCCATGTGGGGTGCTTAAAATTATAGCTATATATAGTTTCCCAGCTTTGATGGTTCAATCCCGCTGTTTAATGCTTGACTGTGATAAGTGATGAGTCATAGGCTGCCAAGAGGCCGGGTGCAGGAGGCCCACCACCTGGCGCTTGCCCCGTTGCTCGGCCACGTCGTAAGGTGTTTTGCCTAAGGCACAGCGGGGGCGTTCTGGCGTGGCTTGGGAAACACGGAAAGTCCCAACAAAGAAACCATTTTTTCAAATGAAGAAATAACATGAAATAACCGTTTTCTGAGGTTACCAAAACGAACATGATTAATTTCATGTATCTCACGATGTGTGGGAAATCTGATGAAATCTACTATAAGATTTGATTCTCTTTGCATCCCTTGGACGCTGAAATGTCGAGTGGGATCGACCTAGAAACCCAAGCCCATGGCACTCACGTCATTCATCTGATTTTTCCAGTTTTCACAAAACAATGCTGACGGCTGTGCTTTAAAGAATCCCATGCGTTTCCCTTTTTGGAAAACATGCCTGCAACAAATCAATAAAATCAGCACATTCCACCACTTGCAATCCTTTTTGACAGCATGCCTCTGTTCATAATTCATACAACCATTTCAATTTGAAGGTAAACTGGGATCAAGCTCCAAATCACAAGACACATCAAGCCATTGAACATGCTGCGACAGCATGTTTGTTTTTGCTTTACGCTGATTTCTCACGCATCCATGTTTGGGAAACCCATCCTCCCGCCACAAAGCGGATCTTTTAAACTGCAAGTACCACTTCAGATCTTGAAGCAAAGCACGAAATGCAGCTGCCCCACGAGCCCCTTCCATCACCTCGTCAGAGCCCCTCCCAAAACAACTCGAAAAACCCTTCCGAGGCCACGGCCGTTTCCGTCGACCGCGTCCACCGTGGCCCCCGCAGAGATCAGCTGCTCGGCCACGGCGGCGCGGCCGAGCCGAGCCGCGTAATGCAGCGCCGTGCTGCCTCAGGCGCTGAGGATGCGACGCGGAAAGGCGGGGTGCAGCTGCGGCTGCCATGGAGATGTTTGTCCAAAGTGATTAAATAGGTCACAGATATTTTTGGTTCGCATAAAATCGAGTGCAACATCCTCAGCCACTCCTTACCTCTTCCACTGGTAATTTTCGGTTCTGTTTAGCTGCTCAATACACAAAACAATCATAATATATCGTAATAATGTTTGCATCAAATCAGGTCAAGCTGAAGACTGCGACGTCAATGGACATTCTGCGACAGCGTACATCTTTCTGTTTTCCACCTATATGTCTTTGCCCCCTCCATGTTTCATCATTTCTTTTGCCCGAATTTCAAAAGGCCCATTCGCCCATCTCAGCACAAAAGTGGATCTTCCAAAAGAGCAAGTACCACTCAACATCCCAAAGCAAAGAACGAAAATCAGCTGCCCCACCAGCCAAAAAACTCAAAGACCATCAAAAACCCTTCCGAGGCCACGGCCGCCGCTGTCCGCCGCGTCCACCGTGGCCCCCGCGGAGATCAGCTGCTCGACTGCGGCGGCGTGGCCGTGGAAAGCCGCAACACGCAGCGCCGTGAAGCCTCGGCGCGGAGGATGCGACGCGGAAGGCGGGGCAGCGGCGGCACCGAGGAGAAACGAAGCGTAAAGGAATGGGATGTTTGTCCGGGTGGTTGGGCAAAATGGTGGATAGGTCACAGATATCAGATCTGGATGGATCTGCCAAGCTGATATTTTTGGTGGGAGGCGTCGCAAAAAATCGAGAGCAAATATCGCAAAAATATGTTCTGACTCTATCATGTGTTCTAATCTTACGAGCAGTTGTACTGACTTTCGCAACATATGTAGCGTGTCTACAAGTATTTTATATAGATATCTTTGGACTATCCAATTGAGCCCCACAGAACCGGTGGAAGCAAGGCCCATTTTCTGCTAGGGGAAAATTAGATGTTTTCCGTATTATTTTGTTGTATTGCAGCATTGCAGTGAAATGAGGACAGCCACCTATGGAGACATGCCAACATGACTGAACAAAACCATCTCGAATAAAAAGTGTGAACTTGGATCTCAAACCCCTGGTTGTGTACTGTGTTGCAATGACGGACTGAAAGTATTACCCACAGCACTCATCAGCACTCAAAGTCTGATCTGCTGCATAGATGGGACGCACTCCGACGCTAAGGGTTACAAATCCTGATGAATTGTGGGGCTGCAAGAAGTAGAGGAATCGCAAAAAATCGTGAGCAATCATTGCAAAACAAAATGTGTGTTTCCTCTATCACGTCTGTGTTTCCTCTATCACGTCTTTCCAAATCTTACAAGCACTGGCACCTGACTTTCGCAACATCATGTGTCGCATGTCTATAAACGATTTCATGGGTAATTTGTAAGGTGAAAGACAAGGGGAGGAGGGAGCTGCTGGCGATGAGGAAACTGTGGCTAGGCTACGCACAATTGTGTCCGCTGGACGGCGGAAAATGCCAACACCACACCGAAAACCAGAGCCAGCCGCGGCCAAAATGACCCGCACCACGGAGGAGAAACACATTGTGACGTGCAGCTACGCATGAGAGTCATTGCAAAAAACATTTGCCAAGGGATGCCAAGAGGAACATTCACTGTAATTACACTATGCAGCGAAAGAAAGGTTTGTGCAGGGTTGAAACGTATCTGTATTAGTACAGGTTTGAAGACAAAGGTATGTGGAGTCTATTGTGCTAGACCTGAGAGTGCGAACATACCCATCAATATCAGCTGTCACTCAGAAGGATCGTCAGAATTGAAAACTCACATAAACTCAAATATCTCAAAATCACATCTTCAGGCCCTTTTTGCCTGATCCAAAGCTGTAAATCATACTGATCAATCATCCTGTCAGAAGAAAGGCAACTTGTCATCCGCTGTCTCCTCCCCGACACAATTCTGTGGCTGCGATCCCTCTGGGGCCGTGGCCACGGCGATCGGTCGTCTCCAGGGAGGCGCCGGACTTCAGCAGCAGCGCGACCACCTCGACGTGGCCGCTTCCTGCCGCCACGTGCAGCGGCATTTCGCCTCGGCCCGGGGAGGCGGCCACGAGGCTCGCGTGAGCGAACGAGAGTTGTTGGAAGAAACTCGCAAGCTGCGCAAGCTGCGCATCCCTAAATATCATAGTCCAGGGCAAACATTGCATCCCATCTCACAAGAGAATGCCAGGAGAAAAACAAGGGGAAGAGGGAGCTGTTGCCGATGAGGCAACTGTGACTAGGGGCTGCGCAGAATTGTGTCCCGGTGAGCTCAGAAACCGTTTTTCAAGTTGTTGCGGATGCTGGAGATCACTAAAAGTGCAAACATCACCCGAAAACCAGAGCCCATCATGGCAAACATGTAGCCAGTTTTGGTAAGAAATCTGGAAACGGGACTTGGATAAAATGCTGCTTTTGTTCTTCAACTGCATGGTTGTGGACGAGTTTCCTGTGTGCCAAAAGCACTGACACAAGGCTTGGGATTTTGGAAAAGTAGAATAGGCTTGAAGACAGGCTTGAAAATAGGCGCTTAACAAAGTTCCAAAGCATGTGGTAGAAGATTTGTTTGATTGGCCCGCCAAGTCCGTTCTGTGCGAGGGATGGCTTAACCATCAAACACCATCTGGCAAAAGAAAGACAAGCAAATTGACACTATCGGAACACTTCCAACTTCTTCCAACTTCGGTTCCGAGGCTGCGGCCGTAGATTCCTCCACCCTTCCTCTCCAGGCTCTCAGGGTCAGCGCTGAGGAAGTGCCGCACGGCACCCACGTTGCCCTCCTTGGCCGCCTGGTGGATGTCCTCGCCTCGGGCATGACACGAGCCAACCCTGACGGAACGGGCACGGCTCGTCAACGCCCCACGAGAACAGGAGAAATATACCCGTGTAGATCCAGTACAGAAAACCTGAAACAAAGAAACCATCATGAAACCTGAACAATTCCGTCCAGGTGCAGCTCTTTGGATGGGGACTACAAAGCAGGTTTTGCAGGTGATTTCAGGCGCAAGATTTCCAACACGTAGAACCTTCGGCAGAAAAATGTCATGGGAAATAAATGGAAATAAAATAACTCAACAGAAAGTAGCCAGCTGAGCGAATTCAAGAATCTCAGGTCTTGACAGTCTTTCGCTGCTGCTTTGTCTGCCTCGACAGCAAGAATGCCGACCGTTTCGCAGACAGTTCTCTTGCAAAGTAATAAGATACCTGTCCAGAGTTGTTTGAACCGAACACCGCCCCAAACCGAAATTTCAAACAGACCGGCCAGCTCAACGGATCAGTTGGACCATGGCAAGTTTTCCGACAACAGTGACTGTTGTTGACTCCAGCAGAATCTGAAAGTCGACCGGGCACTACATTTCCGAGCACCTCAGGGTCTATTGGCACCGCAGCTTCGGCCTCGCAAAGGCGTCTAAAGGTCGCGAGGCTCCGTGGCAAGTGATTTCAAACTCAACAATGGCGAGAAATGCTGAGATCAAGTTTCTATACCCAAAGAGCGGGTGATAAAAACCAAGTATTTTTTGTGCCCGAAAAAACCATGGCCAGTGTGGCAACAACGACTGTTGTTTGCACGAAAAATGGTGGACCTTGGGTCCAAGAAAGGATTCAACGGGATCAACGGCCTTCAATCTGCATTTTCATCTGACGGAGTGCCATCCCGCCTGGACTGGGTGGGCCGAGCTGCTGGTCATGCTGGACACGAGTTCCTGAAGGAGAAAACACGAGAAATCTTCGGAAAATCTATGGAAAAATACATGGGAAATGTGAAAAATCTGTGGAAAATATGTGGAAAATATTGAAAAAACTATGTGGAACATGAATATGATCAATCGATATTGACAACTAAATAATGTTGACATATGTCAACTAGATAGCAATTAAAATCAAATAATGCAGGTTAAAAGTGATACGTGATACAAACTTCCAGGCACTTCATCATGGCTCCATAGGCTGCCAAGAGGCCGGGTGCAGGAGGCCCATCACCTGGCGCTCGCCTTGACTCTTGGCCAGGTCGTAAGGCGTTCTGCCTAAGGCACAGCGGCCGCGTGGCTTCGCGTGGCTTGGGGAACACGGAAAGTCTCAGCAGAGAAACCATTTTTTCGAATGAAGAAATAACCATTTTCTGAGGTTACCAAAACGAACATGATTAGTTTCATGTATCTCACAATGTCTGTGAAATTTGATGAAATTTAGTAAGATTTGATACTGTTTGCGTCCCCTGGACGCCTAAATATCCAGTGGGATCGACCTAGAAGCCCAAGCCCATGGCACCCACGGCGCTTGTCTGATTTTTCCAGTTTTCAATGTTTGGTCGGGTCAAGTCTGGCAGAATCAATGCTGACGGCTGTGCTTTGAAGAATCCCATCGTTTTCCTTTTTCAAGACATGCCTGCAACAAATCGATAAAATCAGTACATTCCACTGCTTGCAGTCCTTTTTGACAGCATGTCTCTGCTCATAATTCATACAAACGTGTCAATTTGGAGCTAAAGATCAAGCTCCAAATCACAAAACACATCAAGCCATCGAACATTCTGCGACAGCGTGCTTGCTTCTGCTTTACGCTCATTTCTTACGCATTGTGTTTGGGAAGCCCATGTCCCCACAAAGTGGATCTTTGAACAGAAAGTACCACTTAAGATCCCAAAGCGAAGAAACCCTTTCCGGGGCCACGGCCGTTTCCGTCGGCCGCGTCCACCGTGGCCCCTGCAGAGATCAGCTGCTCGATCACGGCGGCCTGGCCGTTGTTAGCCGCGTAATGCAGCGCCGTCAGGCCTCGGCGCTGAGGATGTTGGTCCGGGTGGTTGGGCAAACTTGTGGATAGCTCAGAGATCTGGACAGATCTGCCAAGCTGATTTTTTGGGTTGTCGGTTTTGGCGCTTACTATTAGGGATCCGCTTCGAAATCCAATTTTTTGCAACGTATTAATTGCGTTTTAAATTGGAATTTAATTGATTTTGAAATCGAGAAAAAATAGTTCTTAGTAATAAGGTCCGAAATTTAGTATTAGGGTCCCCCCTAATACTAAATACCCCCCTAATACTAAAAACTACCCGAGGTGTTTAGTATTATAGGGGGGGGAAGGGTTTAGTATTAGGGGGAAGGGATTAACACGTCGTTGGTGATACCCAAATTTGAAGAGGCCCATACCATCACAAAAGTGGATCTTTAAACTTCAAGTACCACTCAACATCCCAAAGCGAAGAATGAAAAAACCATCAAAAACCCTTCCGGGGCCACGGCCCTGGTGGTCGACCGCGTCCACCTTGGCCCCTGCAGAGATCAGCTGCTCCACCACGGCGGCATGGCCGCCCGCAGCCGCCACATGCAGCGCCGTCTTGCCTCGGCGCTGAGGATGCGACGCGGAAAGGCGGGGCAGCTGCGGCGGCACCGAGGAGAAACAAAGCGTAAAGGAATGGGATGTTGGTCCGGGTGGCTGGGCAAAATTGATCTAAATTGTGGATAGGTCACAGATATTTTTGGTGGGAGGCATCGCAAAAGATCGAGAGCAAGTATCGCAAAAATATGTTCTGACTCTATCATGTTTTCTAATCTTTCGAGCAGTTGCGCTAACTTTCGCAACATGTGTAGCGTGTCTACAAGTGTTTCATTCATAGACATCTTTGGACTATCCAAGTGAGCCCCACAGAACCGGTGGAAGCAAGGCTCCTTCTGCCCATTTTCTGCTCGGGGGAAAAAAACGTATTTTTCCGCCATATTGCAGCTTTGAAGTGAAATGAGGACAGCCACCTATGGAGACATGCCGACATTACTGAACAAAACCATGTCGAAATTCTGATCCAACTAAAAAGCTTGTAGACTATCGGATCTCAAGACCCTGGTCTTGTACTGTGTTCAAATGACGGAGAAAAGTATTCCCCCTAGCAATCAAAGTCTGATCTGCTGCATAGATGGGACGCACTCCGACGCAAAGGGTTACAAATCCTTGTGAATTGTGGTGCGGCAAGAAGTAGAGGCATCGCAAAAAATCGAGAGCAATCATTGCAAAACAAAATGTGTGTTTCCTCTATATCACGTCTTTCCAAATCTTACAAGCACTGGCACCTGACTTTCGCAACATCATGTGTCGCATGTCTATAAACGATTTCATGGGTAACTTTGCAAGGTGAAAGACAAGGGGAGGAGGGAGCTGTTGGCGATGAGGAAACTGTGGCTAGTCTACGCACAATTGTGTCCGCTGGACGGCGGAAAATTTCAACACCATACCGAAAACCAGAGCCGCGGCCAAAATGACCCGCACCACGGCGGAGAAACACAATGTGACGTGCAGGCTGGGGGTGCAGAATTGCGGCTTGGTGCTACGCATGAGAGTCATTGGAAAAATATTTGCCAAGGGATGCCAAGGGGGTACATTCACTGTAATTACACTATACAGCGAAAGAAAGGTTTGTGCAGGGTTGAAACGTATCTGTATTAGTACAGGTTTGAAGACAAAGGTATGTGGAGTCTATTGTGCTAGATCAAGTCTAGACTTGAGAGTACAAAGATATCCACCAATATCAGCTGTCACTCGGAACGAGCATCAGAATTGAAAACTCACATAAACTCAAAATCACATCTTTAGGCCCTTTTGCGGGATCCAAAGCTGGAAATTATACTGATCAATCATCCCTCATAGAGCTGTGTCATTGCTATGCGGATATAGGTCATTGAGAAAGTAAGAGAGATTCGATCGAGCAGGCCTGCTTGGACACTTTCATCAGAATTCACAAAAGAAGGAACTCATCGAATCATACTTGCCACATTGACATCTTGCCATTCATGTCTATACCAGCAACATCAGCATCATTCACGCAGGGACCGGAAAAGGATGAAAAGGATCCGCTTGGACAAGTCTACCTTCATTTGCTTTCATCAGAATCACTTGGCAGAAGAAAGGCAACTTGTCATCCGCTGTCTCCTCCCCGACACAGTTCTGTGGCTACGATCCCTCTGGGGCCGCGGCCAGAGTCAGTGGTCGCCTCCACGGAGGCGCCGGACCTCAGCAGCAGCGCGACCACCTTGGGGCGGCCGTATGCTGCCGCACTGTTCAGCGGCGTCCGGCCTCGGCGCGGCCACGAGGCTCGCGTGAGCGAAGGAGAGTTGTTGGAAGAAACTCGCCAGTCCGGGGCAAACATTGCATCCCATCTCACAAGAGAATGCCAGGAGAAACACAAGGGGAAGAGGGAGCTGTTGCCGATGAGGCAACTGTGACTAGGGGCTGCACAGAATTGTGTCCCGGTGAGCTCAGAAACCGTTTTTCAAGTTGTTGCGGATGCTGGAGATCACTAAAAGTGCAAACATCACCCGTGGCAGGACCAGGTGTTACCTGGGCAGATCACATCGTGTTGAAAAAATGTAGCCAGTTTGGGTCTGACCCCTCAGAAATCTGGAAACAGCAATTGGATAAAATGCTGCTTTTGTTCTTCAACTGCATGGTTGTGGACGAGTTGCCTGCGTGCCAAAAGCACTCACACAAGGCTCGGGAATTTGGAAGAATAGAAATATAGGCTTGAAGACAGGCTTGAGGATAGGCGCTTAACAGAGTTCCAGAGGATGTGGCAGAAGATTTGCGTGGGATTGGGTCGGATTGGCACTTCTGTTGGTGGCCCGCCAAGTCGTCTGTGCGAGGGATGGCTTCACCATCAAGCACCATCTGACAAAAGTGTAACCGCACAAGACTGTCTACAGTCCGGAGCCTGGTTCAATATACACGAATCAAGGGTAGCAAAATGAAACTCTGTCTTGGACCCTCAAGTGCCTCCACATCAATTTGGTGGTACACAGTCAGAACCCAAGTCGGCCTATAGGAACACTCTCCTTACCAAACCTGACAACTTCACCTAACACACACCAAGCTGATGGAAGGTGTGGATCCCCAAACTGCTCGGCAGCTTCCAACTTCGGTTCCGAGGCTGCGGCCGAAGTCTTTTTCCTTCCTCTCCAGGCTCTCAGGGTCAGCGCTGAGGAAGTGCCGCACGGCACCCACGTTGCCCTCTTCGGCGGCCTGACGGATGTCCGTGCCTCGGGCATGACGAGAGCCAACCCGGAGCGGAACGGGCACGGCTCGTCAACACCCGCGTAGATCCAGTACAGAAAACCTGAAACAAAGAAACCATCATGAAACCTGAACAATTCCCTCCGGGTGCAGCTCTTTGGATGGGGACTGCAAAGCAGGTTTTGCAGGTGATGGCGCAAGATTTCCCACACGTATAACTTAACTAAGCTCAAGACCTCTACTCTGTAGCAGGCCCAGAGGTACCCAGCCAGATATACATTAAAAAAATGCACAAAACAAACGCATATAAAAACATATNTTAACTAAGCTCAAGACCTCTACTCTGTAGCAGGCCCAGAGGTACCCAGCCAGATATACATTAAAAAAATGCACAAAACAAACGCATATAAAAACATATATCAAACATAAGTGAAACATATGTAAAACATATGTAAAACGTATGTAAAACATATGTGAAACATATGTAAAACATATGTAAAACGTATGTAAAACATATGTGAAACATATGTAAGACATATGTGAAACACATGTGAAACATATGTTGTGTTTGTGATCCATATATGTCATAAGATCTTATTTTTAAATATTATTCAAAAATAAGATTCTATTACATATGTGAAACATATATTGTGCATGTGATCCATATATGTCATAAGATCTTATTCTTTAAAAATAAGACCTTATTACTTATGTGAAACACATGTTGTGTTTGTGATCCATATATACCATAAGATCTTTTTGCTTTTTTAATAAGATCTTATTACATATGTGAAACATATGCGACACATANTGTGAAACACATGTTGTGTTTGTGATCCATATATACCATAAGATCTTTTTGCTTTTTTAATAAGATCTTATTACATATGTGAAACATATGCGACACATATGTGAAACATACATTTTACATATATTGTACAAAAATAAAACATATGTGAAAC
>BGPT01000002.1:1040045-1058534 GCA_003297045.1 Symbiodinium sp. clade C Y103
TGAATTCATTATGATGTTTTGCGTGTTCAAAATGTTTTGTATATGCGCAAAGCAAATGATTTACATATGCACATCAAATGTTTTACATGTGCAAATCAAATGACGGAATGAGTCATGGCAATAAAACAGTGAGTGTTCACATGGATTTTATCATGTTTACCTGATTTGTTCACCGTTCTCGGCNACATGTGCAAATCAAATGACGGAATGAGTCATGGCAATAAAACAGTGAGTGTTCACATGGATTTTATCATGTTTACCTGATTTGTTCACCGTTCTCGGCGACCAACACATATATGAAAGGATATATGCAACATATATGCACCCTATATGCAAAACATATGTCTTTTTGCGTCATGATATATGATTCATATATGATAGCTATATGTTTTTATGTGATAAATATGCGAAATATATAAGTAGCAACATATGTTTTATATATGTTTACTTATGCAAAATTTACCCGTATATGTATGTGATATGTATGCGTCTGCTCCGTAGCAGCTCTCCAGAAACAAGCTTTACATAGCTCTTGNCTTATGCAAAATTTACCCGTATATGTATGTGATATGTATGCGTCTGCTCCGTAGCAGCTCTCCAGAAACAAGCTTTACATAGCTCTTGGATTTAGTTAACGTATAACCTTCGACAGAAAAATGTCATGGGAAATAAAATAACTCAACAGAAAGTAGCCAGCTGAGCGAATTCAAGAATCTCAGGTCTTGACAGTATTTCGCTGCTGCTTTGTCTGCCTCGACAGCAAGAATGCCGACCGTTTCGCAGACAGTTCTTTTGCAAAGTTCCAAGATACCTGTCCAGAGTTGTTTGAACCGAACATTGCCCCAAACCGAAATTTCAAACAGACCGGCTAGCTCAACGGATCAGTTGGACCATGGCAAGTTTTCCGACAACAGTGACTGTTGTTGACTCCAGCAGAATCTGAAAGTCGACCGGGCACTACATTTCCGAGCACCTCAGGGTCTATTGGCACCGCAGCTTCGGCCTCGCAAAGGCGTCTAGAGGTCGCGAGGCTCCGTGGCAAGTGATTTGAAACTCAACAATGGCGAGAAATGCTGAGATCAAGTTTCTATACCCAAAGAGTCGGTGATGAAAACCAAGTTTTTGCTTTTCCCAAAAAGACCACGGCCAGTGTGGCAACAACGACTGTTGTTGAGACTTTCTGTTGGACGTCAAAATTGATCCGGGTCCAAATCTCCACAGTTTGACGAAAAAATGGTGGATCTGGGGTCCNGACGTCAAAATTGATCCGGGTCCAAATCTCCACAGTTTGACGAAAAAATGGTGGATCTGGGGTCCCGCCTGGACCGGGTAGGCCGAGCTGCTGGCCATGCTGGACACGAGTTCCTGAAGGAGAAAACACGAGAAATCTTCGGAAAAATCTGTGGAAAATACATGGGAAATGTGGAAAATGTTGAGAAAAAACTATGTGGGGGCCATGAATATGGTCAATCGATATTAACAACTAAATCATGTTAACATATGTCAACTATATAGCAATTAAAATCACAAGATGCAGGTTAAAAATCTGACTCAACTAACGATAGGTATCACAATGATAAATGAATGACAAAAAAAACATCTGTCAAATATCTAACAACATGGGCATAGATTTGGAGTCAATCACACTCAAACGAATTTTTCAAATCGACTTCTGATCTGTCTCTACCGTGTCCTCCCTGGACCTCTGCCCGAAACTCGGGTCCTTTAAGGAGGCTCCCGCAGCCGACCCTCCAACAGGCCCCGGGTCTTAAATCTTATGGTCGTAGCACCGTGATGGGCGTCAAAATCATCAAAATCATTGGGAAATGGTTGGGAAATGGTTGGTCATCCCTCGAATTGGCTGTCTATCATGGGTTTTAACTTACTAATCCCATGCCCATTATGTGTGAATGGTGAAAAACTTATCGCTGGCACTCTGAACATATGCTTTCCTCGCACTGTGATGAGTCTTTGCTGCCGTCACCATGAAGCTAAGTCCTTATGCAGAACAGTTTTCTTCCTAAATTGTTTCCGACTGGAGCTGCAAACTGCGCCGTGCAAAAATATCCACAGGAGAGTCGACGAAAAAATGAGTTCAGTGTCCTCCACTGAAATTTTGACAACAAAAGGAGCATCGGTCAAATCAAAGCTGCAGCTTGGGACGAGGATGCAAAAAATGCCCCCAACAGGTTGAGGAAAGCAATGGAAAGAAAACCATCCTTTTTCACAGAAGAAACCCACTTGTCATCAATTGTCAATCTTGGAGTATCCTGATATCCTGGCAAACCCATCCAGCCCGTCCTGTGAAACTGTTGTTTTTCCACCGAAAGGCCAGCGAATTCGGTGAAAATGATTGCCATCTGTTGCCCGTTCAAAACTCAACGAGACTGGAAAAGTCTCCAAGTTGCAGGGGCGAACAATGAATGATTATGAATCACTTGGAACTGCGCAGGTTGAGTGTTTCTTGTTCCACATCCACAGTACATCCACAGTACCCCCAGTTCTGCATCAATTTGGGGCTAAGACTGGGCCATTTAAGCCCGACCAGAAGCCAAGTTGACAAACGTGTCTTGAACCTGCTCCACAAGAAAAATGCAAACGGGTGGTCTCAATGAAGTGGAAAGAGTCCCTTGAAATTGGGAGATCTCATGAGAGTTCTACGAACCAATCGCTAACCAATCGCCAATTGCTAGCCAATCGCTAACGATTCAAAGACCTTTGTGTGGTTGTGACCAAGGAAATCGTAAGAATTGCCGTCCAGTTCACTTCTCAAAGTGTTGCTGAGAAAAGTGCTTGGGTAAAACAGGAGAAATCTTTGATGAATCCAGACCCCTACTACAACTCGATTCGTGCCCATCCAGAATCCTCTCTGGCATCGACAAGCAGAAACTTGGCGCAATGGGATCCAAAGAGTTGATCCAATCTCCTAGAAATTTGCTTCGTCCTGGGCATCCCTGGGCAAGCTGCGCCATTGCGAAGGACAAGTGTTGACACGGCGCCAGGAAACTTCAAAGCCCAACTTTACAAAGACCTTCAGCAGATTGGAAGACAATTTCGAAGAAACTCAGGATTCTTGAGGGACATTTGGCAGTGGTTCAAAATGATGTGAACCCAAACAAACGGATGGTTTGATACTAAAGCAAATCACGAAACGTCGCCAATTTGATCATTCAGTCCAGACCAATCTTGAGCCAATGGATCACATTGGATGTTGGTGGATTTTCTTGAAATCTGCCAATGTTTCTCCTGGACCTGATCTTTTTAAGCAAAGCTGCGGGACAGGATGAGTAGCGATGATCCCACAAATTCTCAATGGGAAGTAACCTCAAATGGAGGGGACGTCACGCGTGCAATCGGGAACTCAATCCAATCTTCAGAACCCAAAAAGGTTTTACAAAGTTTGGGTTGCATTAGTTCGATTTTTTTACGGTCAGATTCTGTCCGCGCTGCAGAAAGATCAAGAAGTGCGATGCAGTGGAGATCGAGTGTACGCAAACCATGTCTTCTGACCTTTCAACCCACCTGGTCACTTGCATGGCAGAAAAATGCCATGCACACCAAAGAACATGACTATTTGGTTTTTTCCTCGCAACAGCCTTGTTCACCTTTTGGTGACCAGTCAGGCACTTTTAAGATATGTGGCCGAGTTGGTGCAAAGGACAGATGGATCTCCACTTCTGTTTTTTGGCAGTTCGATTGTGTGTTTCCCACAGAAATACATCCAGATACAACGCGTGTATTTCATCTTTGATTTCATGGATTCTATTGTGTTTAACATGCTATAGCTTCCTGCTGATCCAAAGTTCAGAAGCAGAAGCGCACACCCTTCAGCCAACCTCGAACTTTCTAAAATAAACATAAATAAACATCGTTTGATGCGTTGGGTGAAACTTGAAGGACAAAATGACGAACAAAAATCCACAGCTTCAATCACCCACTAACACGTGTTCATCTCTCACATGGAAATCTTCAGCTCTGGGCGTTGCTCCATCACTTTGTGAAGGGCCGAGCGCCCTGCCTCACCAATGCCTGGGTTGCTCCCTTCAGACAAAATATCTCCAGTGGGTTGCAAACAGAAATTTCAAGTCCAGGAAAACTGTCCAATTAAAAAGGAAATAAAACACATCAACCAATCCCACCAAAATTTACCGAGATACCATTTCCAGTCAAGCTAAGCACTCGCAAGCGATCCGTCGTGTCCTTCATCAAGGCCCCCGCAATCAGGATTGCATCTTCATCCTGCAACTGACAGGATTCCATCTGCACATCATGTGCACCCGACTGCAGCAACGCAATCGCATCCCTGCCATTCAGCCTGATGCCATTGACTACCACGTACTGCAGCTTCTGATAGTATGGCAATGCCTCGTGCAAGGCTTCCAGATCTTGCTGACTCAGCTGTTCCAGATGCAGGTGGGTGGTGCCACTGACCTTCTCGTGAAAAACCNTAGTATGGCAATGCCTCGTGCAAGGCTTCCAGATCTTGCTGACTCAGCTGTTCCAGATGCAGGTGGGTGGTGCCACTGACCTTCTCGTGAAAAACCTTCTCTTGCAGCTGGAAGACTTGCTCCGCATCGTCTCGATGGGTAAATTTCATCTGCCCCATCCGTTGCCGGAAGATCTCCGGGGGAGTCGGGATGCCCATGGCGGTGCAGAGCATCATCCGCAGCCGGGCCCATTCTTTTTCGGCCTGGCACCAGCCCCGGAGAGCGTGCGGTGCTGTATTGTACTCCAGGGAGCTGATAGATACCCACTTCATACAATCGTCTGTTGGGTCATAGACAAAAATGGTGCCATCCACCTTCATCGTCTCTGGCGTAAGATTCTCCAAGATGTCGACTTGGACCAGTTCGTGAGAGTACAAAGTGTGCATCCCATCTAGCGCTTTCCGGAAGCTGCGGTCTTGAGATTCATTACGCCTGTACTGGTACAAGCTGATAAGGTCAACGAACACCCAGACGAGACCCTTCCCCTTGAGATTTTGGTATAGTTCAGCAACTACACCAACTTGATATCCCCAGGGGTCTGGGTGCTGCTTCGACTCCCACATGTGACTCAGCGACCGAAAATGGACCGTGACCATTTGATGGTCCGGATCTGCGCGTATAGAGATATGACCTGGCAGGGAAGTGGAACGACACAGAGGTTTCAATACTTTGGGATTTGGTGATACACTCAGCATAAATTTACACGCTGTTACAGGCTAGGCTGAAATGATCAACAAGACTGCCAACCAAAATTCTGCGCTTCTAGGATCATGTACGTGCATGCCGCCTAGCATGCCCATGCCAAGAACAGGGCCAAGTCAGAGGAGGGAAGGTCCCAATACATTCGAATATTATGTTGATCCTGGATGCATAAACCTCTAGGCTACTGTATTGATTTCATTGGGGGCTATCTTATTGGTAGCCAATGATCACTCTTTGAGGGCAACTTCCTAATTCATCCACCAAGGTTTATTAATCCAAGGTTGACACTATTTAAACATCATAAATTATCCTGATATGTCCTAAATATCTTAATCTCATCAGACATCAGAAGCATCGAACAAACAATGTAATTAACATCAATATAACATGCCATGCCGGCTGCCATGCCGGCTGCCATGCCTGTAGTGTCATTGACCAGCAACCGCTGATACTCTTCCAGCGTCACCAGGGCCGTGGCGCCACTTTTGGTGTGCATTGTTTCGGCTTCCTGGCGCCGTGGCATTGCAACGCCATCCTGATGGAGTTCCAGCAGAAATTCGAGGCGAACTAGGCGGATGTCTGCAGAGATCAGGAAGTCGATGAAACTTCTGGGGTCCTTTAGACCTCTCAACGGCGAACAGTGGAACAGAAGACCCAGGAGTATAGACCTCTTGTTGGTTCATCACAGTTTTCGGGCTACAATGACAAGAGTAACACTGTTGCTTTAACAGCCGGTGAACCATCCAACTGCAAACTGGATTGTTTCAGTAACTTTACCGACCACTTGCATGAAAAAGACTGGTAAAAATGCATAAGACTATGTAAGACATCACATTTCCCGTCGCTTGGTTAATAAACAAACTTTCAACACATTTTTCCAAGCCATCCGGCTGAGCAACTGCGCTACTGTATCCGACCGGCCTTGCGCTTCATCGAGCGGCTCAGCCTGGAAAGCAAGAAACGCTCCGGATTTGAAACCTGGATGGTGGTGAAATATGTTTTATGCTTTTAATATCTTTTAATAGTGAAATAAAAAGGATTCTCCAGAGAGTGACAGAGAGAAAGAGAGAGAGAGAGACACTATAGGCACCTCAAGGCTGACAAATCATGTTTCTTCTTTTTTCACGGGAAGGCTTTCGATACTTTTCGCACAGACTTCCAGCCCGCTGAGAGACAAGATGGCAGACAAGACAGCACCCAGGCTCCCGCCCGACAAAGAAACTAATTATGAGACGAATAGGACAAAGAAATGGGAGACCCACAGCCCCCATGCCAGATCTCAGGTCACATTGATGGAGGCTGGGAAACAGACGCGACAGCACCAGAATGGATCAAGGTGTGACACATGCTCTGTAGAAAACCATCCCTTAGAGATCAAGCTTGGAATTCAGAGTGTTTTGCAAACGGCTGAAGTGACTATCAAAATTTAGCCCAAAGAAAACAAGCCCGCAGACAAGGAAATTGGAGCCAAAGAAGTGGCATGAGGAAAGATGATATGTAACTTTAGATTATGGACTATGGAGATGATCTTTGCAAAGAAATACCGACATGTCAAATTTATGATACTTTCAGGGTTTGAAGCGGTCGCATCAGGATTGGCCAGAGCACTTCTCCACATCTGAATCCAAAAAAATTGGATATACGATGGTTTAGACATAAAGTACACGAAAAAAATGATGCATGTAGACGTGCACATAAATATGTTCATTCGTTACTTTACATACACATTCTATTCTTTATTTTGATGAGGAACCTGCAGCAGTAGCACATCGAAAAATCTCAGCTTGCCATCACCCACTGCCTCTGTTTCACCAGTGCTCTCTTCTTTTTCGGCCTCTGATGCCTTGACACAACATTGAAATGAAACAGAGATGGGATGAAAGTGGTTTGCTGCATCATAAAACAATGGTTCATGCCTCAAAAAAAGTGTCGAAATGGATTTTGGTTCGCGGTGAACATGATCTTTTTTCTGTTTGTCCTTCAGAGGTGCTACAATCTCAACCACTCCTGCCCCCATTTCCCAGGTCAATAAATCACATCATAGCTGCTATCATGAGCCAAGCCACGGCAATCACGGCGGTCAACGTGTTGCCCGGCACAACGCCGGCTGCGGCAAGCGTCTTGCTTTCATCCCTGGGCCAAGCAAACTTCTGGCGCACAGACCGCCGTTAAATGATCAAATCTGGGACTGATGTGGCATGAAGTGACTAGCAGAATGAAAACTCCTAAGGTAAGTGTTCAATCTATGGGGAATTGTGTATGTAAGCATGCCTGTTTTGGGAGTAGAAAATTGAAATGTATGTAGGCACGCACTTATTTATCCTGAATAGAAAATTGAAATGGCACACCTGTGACCACATCACGAAGGCGACATTTACTGTGGAGCCTGGTTGGACATGGACCAGAATGGAATCACACGTGTATCATGCTCCAGACTTATCTTGTAAATGAGTACTATCAGAAATGTTCAAATTATGGTATGATGATGCATGATGTGCATCATTCACCTACTATACTTCCCCAAGGTTGGATGATCCACTCTTTCTCATTGCAAAATGTTTGCACCTGAGTTGCTAATTTTGGTGAGGGCTGGCTATGAAAGATAAATCTCTGTCTGTGAGAGATATATTGATGTGCAGCCCTGACAAGGAATGTGCTGTTCCTTCTTTGGCTTGCCTTACAAGATAACAAACAAGATTTATAAACTTGTGCAAATGCTGCAATTTCAACATCAACCACACTGCATCACACCATTCATACGCAGTTTGGAGGCAAGAATCACAATACCGAGCACGGTCTCAAGACTCTGGTTTCAAGGAGTTCTGAGCAGCCCGAGTGGCAGCGGCTCATGATTCCGCCCAATAATGTGCTTGATACTGACAGCGAGCTTTCTCCTTGGGTCGGAGTGTCACGTCGAAAAAAAAGAAGCAGGTGCAGGTGTGAACAGGCTGCAAGCCGACGTATCCCAATGCCCCGTCTGTGACAACGGCAAGTAAGCAGCATTAGGAATCCACCTGAGTGTTTCCTATTCTGACCTGAAACCAATTCAATTCTAAGTGCATCCGAAGATATGGAAATGAAATGAAATGAAGCGTGACAAGGGATGAATTGGTGTGGGCTATCATGATCAAGAAGGGCCCACTGATCCATCTGGGAATCTGGGAGATGACTTGTCCTAGGCTATAGCATGCCTCAGCACGATGGCTCTCTGAGTCGAAGACAAGTACCAAGTGTGTAGCAACTGTAGTGGCGTTTGCTTCTCTTCATGAGTGCTTCTACGAACTAACATGCATATCGTCAACTAGCCAGGTCAACACTCTCAATAAAGCAATTCAAGGAGTGTTGGGCAAATACTGATCCAACATGTCCCTCTCAACATGTTCCTCTCGAATGATGATCTCTGCGCCCTGTGGCTCCCAGTCATCCTGGTCATCCCGGAGTTCATCCCTGTGCCGAGGCGCTCGGCTTCTTCTTTCAGCTCCAACACAGTTCGGTCTTCCGACGAGTTGCCTCAGTTCATGTGGGTTCACTCTAATTTTTGGATGCACAAGTGGACTCCGTCTATGTGATGGTTTAACACTCACTAGCTAGCACCTATTTGCAAAAGAAGTTGAGGAGAAGTTGTTATTCTTCACCATGTTTCAACTGGTTGAATCACGAAGCAATTCCCAATTCACAACGCCCAGGCGCAGTGGCAGCTTCGGCCACTCAGCAGGGCCACAAAGACCTCACGGTGGAAGAACGCACCAATGCTACTGCGCTGCTGGGGCAAGGATGCTCCAAGTCTATTTCACGCAGAAGATGTGATATGCTAAAAATCAAGCGTGGCAGCACTCTGGAAAAATGTTTGGAACACAAAGAGTGCGAGGTGTTGCAATGCAATTCGTTGCGAAGCAAACAAGTGTGTGAGAGTCCCTTCTTCAGGGTGTGGACTAAGGACCGCAAATGATATTGATCGGTTGATCGGTATTCTATGGGCGCTCACATCCTCAACCCCTAGAACCACCAAAGCCAAGAAAAGTCTTTCTTAAATCCTCATATTTTGCCATGTGTGGTGCTTAAAATTGTAGCTATATCATGATATAGTTTCCCAGCTTTGACGGTTCAATCCCGTTTTTTAATGCTTGACTGTGATAAGTCAGCAATCATTGATGAGTGATGAGTCATAGGCTGCCAAGAGGCCGGGTGCAGGAGGCCCATCACCTCGTGGTGGCCCCATTTCTTGGCCAGGTCGTAAGGCGTTTCGCCTAAGGCGCAGCGGCGGCATTCTGGCGTGGTTTGGGGAACACGGAAAGTCTCAGCAGAGAAACCATTTTTTCGAATGAAGAAATAACCACTTTCTGAGGTTACCAAAATGAACATGACTAATTCATGTATCTCACGATGTTTGGGAAATTTCATGAAATTTGATAAAGTTTTAACGATGCTTGCGTTCCTTGGACGCCCAAATATCCAGTGGGATCGACCTAGAAGCCCAAGCCCATGGCACTCACGGCGCTTGTCTGATTTTTCCAGTTTTCAATGTTTGGTCGGGTCAAGTCTGGCAGAATCAATGCTGATGGCTGTGCATTGAAGAAGTTTTCCTTTTTCAAGACATGCCTGCAACAAATCAATAAAATCAATACATTCCACCGCTTGCAGTCCTTTTTGACAGTATGTCCCTGTTCATAATTCATACAAGTTTCAATCTGAAGGTAAACTAGGATCAAGCTCCAAATCACAAAACACATCAAGCCATTGAATATGCTGCGACAGCATGCTTGCTTCTGCTTTACGCTCATTTCTTCCCCCTCCATGTTAGCGGATCTTAAAACAGCAAGTACCACTCAACATCTCAAAGCAAAGAACGAAAATCAGCTGCCCCACCAGCAAAACAAATCGAAAATCGTCAAAAACCCTTCCGGGGCCACGGCCGTCTTTGTCGGCCGCGTCCACCTTGGCCCCTGCAGAGATCAGCTGCCCGACCACGGCGTCTTGGCCCTCCCCAGCCGCCCGATGCAGCGCCGTGTAGCCTCGGCGCAGAGGGATGCGGCGCGGAAGGCGGGGTGCAGTTGCGGCACCGAGGAGAAACACAGCGTAGCAGTGGGATGTTTGTCCGGTTGGCTGGGCAAACTTGTGGGTAATAAATAGGATTAAATAATAGGTCAAATTACAAATGTCAGATTTGCCGAGCAGATACTTTTCAAGCAGCATGAGGCATCGCGGAAAAAAGAAAGCAATCATTGTGTAAAATATCTTTAAACAGCAAGTATCACAGTAACATGTCGTTGGCGTTGGTGATACCCAAATTTGAAGAGGTCCATACCATCACAAAGTGGATCATTAAACAGCAAGTACCACTCAACATCTCAAAGCAAAGAACGAAAATCAGCTGCCCCACCAGCCAAACCACGCGAAAAACATCAAAAACCCTTCCGAGGCCATGGCCGTCCCTGTTGGCCGGGTCCACCTTGGCCCCCGCAGAGATCAGCTGCTCGACCACGGCGGCGTGGCCGAGCAGAGCCGCCCTATGCAGCGCCGTGCCGCCTCGGCGCCAAGGAGGCGACGCGGAAGGCGGGGCAGCTGCGGCACCGAGGAGAAACGAAGCGTATAGGAATGGGATGTTGGTCCGGGTGGTTGGGCAAAATGTGGGTAGGTCACACAGAGATCAGAGTTCTATAGATCTGCCAAGCTGATTTTTTGGGTTGGAGGCATCACAAAAAATCAAGAGCAAATATCGCAAAAATATGTTCTGACTCTATCATGTTTTCTAATCTTGCAAGCAGTTGTACTGACTTTCGCAACATGTGTAGCGTGTCTACAAGTGTTTCATTTTTCATTCACAGATATCTTTGGACTATCCAAGTGAGCCCTACAGAACCGGTGGAAGCAAGGCTCCTTCTGCCCATTTTCTGCTCGTGCAAGAATTATATGGTTTTCCAGATTTTTCGGTCATACTGCAGCATTGCAGTGAAATGAGGACAGCCACCTGTGGAGACATGCCGACATGACTGAACAAAACCATCTCGAAATTCTGAGCCAACTAAAAAGTGTGAAATTGGATCTCAACCCCCTGGCTGTGCACTGTGTTAAAATGACGGAGAAAAGTATTACCCACAGCAGATCTGCTGCATAGATGGGGCGCACTCCGACGCAAAGGGTTACAAATCCTGATGAATTATGGGGCTGCAAGAAGAAGAGGCATCGCAAAAAGTCGAGAGCAATCATCGAAAAAAAAGTGTGTTTCCTCTATCACGTCTTTCTAAATCTTACAAGCACTGGCACCATCTGGCACCTGACTTTCGCAACATCATGTGTCGCATGTCTATAAACGATTTCATGGGTAACTTTGTGCGGTGAAATTAGGAAATTGTCTGACAAAAGAATGCCAGGAGAAACACAAGGGGAGGAGGGAGCTGTTGCTGATAAGGAAACTGTGGCTAGGCTACGCACGATTGTGTCCGCTGGACGGCGGAAAATGCCAACACCACACCGAAAACCAGAGCCAGCCGCGGCCAAAATGACCCGCACTACGGAGGAGAAACACAATGTGACGTGCAGGCTGCGAGGGGCAGAATTGCATATTTGCCAAGGGATGCCAAGGGGGACAGTCACTGTAGTTACACTAGACAGCGAAAGAAAGGTTTGTGCAGGATTGAAACGTATCTGTATTAGTACGGGTTTGAAGACAAAGGTATGTGGAGTCTATTGTGCTAGACTTGAGAGTACGAAGATATCCATCAATATCAGCTGTCACTCGGAATGATCATCAGAATTGAAAACTCATATTAATTCAAAATCACATCTTCAGGCCCTTTTGCCTGATCCAAAGCTGGAAATTATACTGATCAATCATCCTTCATAGAGCTATGTCATTGCTATGCTGATATAGGTGATTGAGAGAGTAAGAGATTCGATCGAGCAGGCCTGCTTTGACACTTTCATCAGATTTTACAAAAGAAGAAACTCATCGAATCATACTTGCCACATCTTGCCACTCATGTCTATACCAGCGACATCAGCATCATTATTCAGAGACCGGAAAAGGATGAAAAGGATCCACTTGGACAAGTCTGCCTTCATTTTGCTTCATCAGAATCACTTGGCAGAAGAAAGGCAACTTGTCATCCGCTGTCTCCTCCCCGACACAGTTCCCATGGCTGCAACAACTCTGGGGTCCGCGGCCAGAGTCAGTGGTGGCCTCCACGGAGGCGCCGGACTTCAGCAGCAGCGCGACCACCTCGACGCGGCCGCCTGCTGCCGCCAGGTGTAGCGGCGTCCAGCCTCGGCTCGGGGAGGCGGCCACGAGGCTCACCCCACAGGTCAAGGCGATTCAAGGCGTGAGCGAAGGAGAGTTGTTGGAAGAAACTCGCAAGCTGCGCAAGCTGCGCATCCCTAAATCTCATAGACCGAGGCAAACATTGCATCCCATCTCACAAGAGAATGCCAGGAGAACACAAGGGGAAGAGGTAGCTGTTGCCGATGAGGAAACTGTGACTAGGGGCTGCGCAAAATTGGGTCCCGGTGAGCTCAGAAACCGTGTTTCCAAGTTGTTGCGGATGCTGGATGGCTAAAAGTGCAAACATCACCCGAAAACCAAAGCCCATCATGGCAAAAATGTAGCCAGTTTTGATTTGACCCCTCAGAAATCTGGAAACAGCAATTGGATAAAATGCTGCTTTTGTTCTTCACTGCATGGTTGTGGACGAGTTGCTGTGTGCTAAAAGCACTGACACAAGGCTTGGGATTTTGGAAAAATAGAATCGGATCGAAGACAGGCTTGAAGACAGGCGCTTAACAAAGTTCCAAAGGCAGAAGATTTGTTTGGGACTAGATGGGATTGGCACTTCTGTTGGTGGCCCGACAAGTCCGTTCTGCGCGAGGGATGGCTTCACCAAACACCATCTGGCAAGAGAAAGACAAGCAACGTAACCGCACAAGACTGTCTACAGTCCAGAGCCTGGTTCAATATACACGAAGCGAGGGTGCCAAATTGAAACTCTGTCTTGGATCCTCAAGTGCCTCCACAGCAATTTGGTGGTACACAGTCAGAACCCAAGTCGGCCTATTGGAACACTCTCCTTACCAAACTTGATTACTTGACCTTAAAACATACCAAAACATACCGGGCTTATGGAAGGCGAGGATCCCCAAACTGCTCGGCAGCTTCCAACTTCGGTTCCGAGGCTGCGGCCGTCTTTATCCTTCCTCTCCAGGCTCCCAGGGTCGACGCGAAGGAAGTGCCTCACGGCACCGACGTTGCCCTTCTGGGCAGCCTGGTGGATGTCCTCGCCTCGGGCATGACACGAGCCAACCCGGAGCGGACGGAACGGGGACGGCTCGTCAACGCCCCAAGAGAACAGCAGAAATCTACCCGCGTAGATCCAGTACAGAAAACCTGAAATAAGGGAACCATCATGAAATGCTGAACAATTCCCTCCCGGTGCAGCTCTTTGGATGGGGACTGCAAAGCAGGTTTTGGAGGTGATGGCGCAAGAATTCCCACACGTAGAACCGTCGACAGAAAAATGTCATGGGAAATAAAATGACTCAACGGAAAGCTAGCCAGCTGAGCGAATTCTAAAATCTCAGATCTTGACAGTTTTTGGCTGCATCTTTGTCTGCCTCGACAGCAAGAATGCCGACTGTTTCGCAGAGAATTATTTTGCAAAGTTCTTGGAAGAAAACGTCCAAACTGCACATCGCCCCAAACCCAAAATTTCAAACAGACCCGGCTAGCTGAATCGATCAGTTGGACCATGACAATTTTTCCAACATTGATGACTGCTGTTGACATCAGCTGAAAGTCGACGGGACCAGATCTCCACACCCCAAACATAGCACCTCAAGGTCTATTGGCACGGCAGCTTCGGCCTCGCAAAGGCGTTCAAAGGTTGCGAGGCTCCGTGGCAAGTGATTTCAAACTCAACAATGGCGAGAAATGCCGAGATCCATTTCAACATCCAAAGAGTGGGCAATGAAAACCAAGTTTTTGCTTTTCCCAAAAAGACCACGGCCAGTATGGCAACAACGACTGTTGTTGAGACTTTCTGTTGGACGTCAAAATTGATCCGGGTCCAAATCTCCACAGTTTGACGAAAAAATGGTGGATCTGGGGTCCAAAATACCTGGGAAATGTGGAAAATATGTGGAAAATTCATGGGAAATGTGAAAAAATATTGAAAAAAACTATGTGGGGGCCATGACTATGATCAATCGATATTGACAACTAAATAATGTTGACATATGTCAACTATATAACTATGAAAATTAAATAATGCAGGTTAAAAATCTGACTCAACTAACGATAGGTATCATAATGATAAAGAATGATAAAAAAAATACTTTGTCAAATATCTAACAACATGGGCATAGATTTGGATTCAATCACACTCAAACCAATTTTTCAAATCGACTTCTGATCTGTCTCTACGTTCGCTTCAGCCCCAACTCACACTCAATCCAATTTTTCAAATCGACTTCTGATCTGTCTCTACATTCGCTCCAGCCCTAACCTCTTTGGTTGTTAACCCAATAGCCGCATAATGTCCAGTGGCTGCACCTGAACCACGAGTCTTACCACTGAGGTGCTTCTTGNTTCGCTCCAGCCCTAACCTCTTTGGTTGTTAACCCAATAGCCGCATAATGTCCAGTGGCTGCACCTGAACCACGAGTCTTACCACTGAGGTGCTTCTTGGGGGATGACACCGTGTCCTCCCTGGACCTCTGCCCGAAACTCGGGTCCTTTAAGGAGGCTCCCGCAGCCGACCCTCCAACAGGCCCCGGGTCTTAAATCTTATGGTCGNACCGTGTCCTCCCTGGACCTCTGCCCGAAACTCGGGTCCTTTAAGGAGGCTCCCGCAGCCGACCCTCCAACAGGCCCCGGGTCTTAAATCTTATGGTCGCAGCACGGTGATGGGCGTAAAAATCATCAAAATCATTGGGAAATGGTTGGTCATCCCTCGAATTGGCTATCTATCTTGGTTTTTTACTTCCTAATCCCATGCCCATTATGTGTGAATGGTGAAAACCTTATCGCAGGCACTCTGGACATATGTTTTCCTCTCATTGTGATGAGTCTTTGCTGCCGTCACCATGAAGCTAAGTCCTTGTGCAGAACAGTTTTTTTCCTAAATTGTTTCCGACTGGAGCTGCAAACTGCGCCGTGCAAAAATATCAAAAATATCCACAGGAGGGTCGACGAAAAGGTGTGTTCAGAGTCTTCCATTGAAATTTTGATAGCGACATAGTGACAACAAAAGGAGCATCGGTCAAATCAAAGCTGCAGCTTGGGATGAGGATGCAAAAAATACCACCAACATGCTGAGGCAAGCAATGGAAAGAAAACCATCCTTTTTCACAGAAGAAACCCACTTGTCATCAAGTGTCACTCTTGGAGTATCCTGATATCCTGGCAAACCGGCCCAGCCCGTCCTGTAAAACTGCTGTTTTTCCAAGTTGCAGCGGCGAACTATGAATGATTGTGAATCACTCGGAAGTGCGAGGGTTGAGTGTCTCTTGTTCCACATCCACAATATTCCACATCCACAGTACCTCCAGTTCGGCATCAATTTGGGGCTAAGACTGGGCCACTTAAGCCCGACAAGAAGCCAAGTTGACAGACGTGTCTTGAACCTGCTCGACAAAAAACTGCAAACGGGTGACCTCACGTAATAAAGAGTCCCATGAAATTGTGCGATCTCATGAGAGTTGTACGAACCAATTGCTAACCAATTGCTAACGACTCAAATACCTTCGTGCGTTTGTGACTAAGGAAATCATAAGCTCCTGCTACCCGATGGGTTTACGGAGATTTACGCGCAGCCTGAAGCAGCTAGCGTCTCTATCAGCTCTTTTTCTTGAGCCAAAATGTCAGGTAGCACGTAATTGCGCTGTGTCATCCTTGAAGCAAGTGCCATGCTGAAATGCACGAGCTCCCCCCCTGGATCTTATCCAGGGCCTGTGCAAAAAGCCGGCATGGACCATCCTTAGTTGGGGTCTTATGGGCCCAACCCTACGCGTTGTTGGAAGAAGAGGGTGAACCCGGTCCAAGGGCAATTCAAGTGCTTCATCCGGAAGCCCAATCGCTCGGAGAAGCTGGCACACGAATTTCATGGATCACCTCGGACGAACGGTGTGACATTGGGACGCCTGTCGTTAGAGCTTCGTTCTGATCGCCTGGTGCTCGACAATGGTGATGTCCAAGCCATTCTCAGCGGGCAGAACCCCCTTGAGCGCCTCAGCAGCACCAGCAACAGTGCCAGCACTTGGCTTATTGGCCACTCGTAGGATGAGCTCGTCCGGAAAGGCAGCTCCCATTTCATCAAGAGCCAGTCTTCGGACTCGATACAGAAGGTCCTCCATGGTCTCGTTCTCGAGGGAAACAAACACTTTTAGCTGCAAACTGATGGCAGCACCCTCGATGATGACCAGAGGGTCAGGCTCCCTCCTGTCTCTTTCCTCCTCATTCTCCTCTTCATTGATGGTCTCAAGGGTGTGTTCGGAACGTCACCCCCACTATCACCACCATCATCTCCACCACCACAAACTTGGGAGGGCCGAGTCGCTTCAGCCGGCATGGCCTTAGCAGGTGGTCGCCCAGGCGCCACAGCTAGTGGATCTTCATGTGGTCGCGGAGCAGTGTCCGGTACGCAGCCTCCTTGGCTTTGGGCATAGGAGATGCCGTTGACGAGGCAGTGCCATAGCCCTGTCGAAACTCGGCAATTTTCCTCTTCATCTCTGCAATCCGCTTTTCATGCGGAGTCATCTCTTTCGACTCCTCTTTGACTTCCTCCTTCGATTCCTCCTTTGGTCTTTTCTTTCATTTCCTCCTTAGGCTCCTCTTTTGGAGCGGCTTCAGAAGCTTTGGAGCGGCTTCACAAGTTTTTGGGACGGCTTCACAAGATGGTGGAAAGGTCGCCAGAAACGGCGGAATAGGGACGCCCTTGGCCTTCAGCACGGCTTCCGTCTCACAGGACGGTTTTCCCCTTTTCTTTCCCTTCCCCTTTCCATCTTCATCATCATCACCATGAGGAACTGTTTGAATTCCATCACCATGAGGAACACCATCAGCCTTTGGTAGCGGAGCTTGAACACCACAGCACAGGCAGCAGCTTTGGCAGCCAACCATGCTGCTGGAGGAGGCTTCGCACGCCCAGCTTCCATGTTCAAAAGGTACGCCTGGGTCCATCTCAGACTCTTCGCTCTCACTTGGAGCGGCTCTTGGTGTTGACTCTGTAAAAGGCGCAGAAGATGCAGCATCACCACCGCCACGAAGAGGGACTTCGACGCCTTCACCATGAATACTTCAGCAATGTCGGATGAGGGACCTCCTTGGGCTTAACACCAGCACCTCGGTTTCGTCTCTGCGGAACTGGAGGCTGTGGCAATGCCACCAAACCCATTCATTGATGGCTCCAATACTGTTTATAACGCAATTTCGGCAGCAGTGGCTTCGCAGCCCTTTCCTTTCCCTTTCCCATAACCTTTTCCAGCGTTACCAGAAGAAGGAATGGAGTCAATGGCATGTACAGCTCTGCTAAATGGCCCTTCAGTTTCTTTCCCCTTCCTTTTTCCGATGGTTGACCAAGAGGAGCAATTGGAATGGCCTTGGGTTTACCAGGTGGTCCCACAGGTAACTCAGAAGCTTTTGGGACGGTTTCACCGGATTGAAGCAGCCTTGGGATCACCACCTGGTCCAGCAGCTTTGGAATCACTATGCGGAACTTCGCCAGGTAGTATCTCAGGACGTGGTGCTGCCATGGATGCAGCTTTTTTTTGCTCGGAACAAGCGCACGCTGGCACAAGGCCTGTGGCACTGGTCACTCAAATCAAACATGAATAAAAAAAGAACCAAAATTGAAATGAAAAAGTCCGGCGCTCAGTGCAACCTGCGAAGCCAAAGCAATTCCTCCTGTAGGTTGACCTGTGCCTGACAATTGATTCATATGAAGCAGTTCTCAGGCAGGAGCCATCCACAAAGCAATCTGAAGGGAATCAGGCGTTGCAGACCAGTTCTTGAACGCAAGTAATACAAAATGCCTTAGTTAGAGTTCTAGTTAAACTAGTTGTAACTAGTTGAGCAATAGTTGCAACTAGTTACAACTAACTATTGGCAATTANGCAAGTAATACAAAATGCCTTAGTTAGAGTTCTAGTTAAACTAGTTGTAACTAGTTGAGCAATAGTTGCAACTAGTTACAACTAACTATTGGCAATTAGCTCAAATAGTTTGAGTTGGAACTAACTCTGTAACTAGTTGGCAACTAATTACAACTTTTTTGCAACTAGTTGGAGAATTAGTTGAAACTAGTTACAAACT
>BGPT01000002.1:1068613-1097945 GCA_003297045.1 Symbiodinium sp. clade C Y103
CTCCGAACCCCTCACGTTTTTACGATTTTCACTTCCAAATGTGCTTCGCGCCACAGCGCCGTGCACTTTTTCGACATCTCAACTTCCAAAAGCGCTCCGGAGCTGACAGTTTTTAACACTTTTTACTTCCAAATGCGCTTCGCGCCACAATGCCGTGCACTTTTTCGACATGTCAACTTCCAAAAGTTGTCCGGCCGTGACAGTTTTTGCCACTTTTTACTTCCAGATGCGCTTCGCGCCACAGCGCCGTGCACTTTTTTCGACAGTTCAACTTCCAAAAGTGCTCCGAAGGTGACAGTTTTTGACACTTTTTACTTCCAAATGTGGTTCGCGCCACAACGCCGTGCACTTTTTCCACATCTCAACTTCCAAAAGTGCTCCGAGACCGTCAGTTTTTAACACTTTTTACTTCCAAACGCGCTTCGCGCCACAACGGCGTGCAATTTTTCATTTCTCATCTGCCGAGATGTCTCCGCACCCGCCGCTTTAGCGAGCCTCCTTTTCGACCCTCCGGAGCCACAAAACATTGGAAAAACACAGTGTTTCGCGACNGCGAGCCTCCTTTTCGACCCTCCGGAGCCACAAAACATTGGAAAAACACAGTGTTTCGCGACTTTCCTACCTTTTCGCGCATCTGCATCTGCTCTCTTCGGACTTTCTCATCTCTTATCTTCTCTCTTCGGACTTTCTTCATCTTCTGACGTCTTCATCTTCTGACTTTCTTCATGGCTGTGCTTTTCCATCTGTCCATATTGTCGGAAGTTTGAGTTCTAAACTTCTTCGATTATTTATTATCCTTATTATTTATCTTCCTTCTACGTTGTAACAGTCCTTCTTATAGATCTTCCTGCCACGTTATAACAATCCTTCTTACAGATCTTCCAGCTACGTTGTAACCATCCTTCTCATATCCTTCTTATAGATCTTTTTGCTACGTTGTGACCATCTTTCTCTTATCTTCTTATAGATCCATAAATATGGCGAAAAAAAAATTGAAACAGCTGCTCTGGTGAGAAAAATGCTGCAAAGTGCTGGAGAGGTTGACGAACCTCAGAGTTGGAGCGAACCTTTACACGGGTTTTGTCCCTTTTTTGACCATCATTTTCATCTGAAATCCTTAAAAACTCCAAATTTTTGATTTCCAAAATCGTCATGAATTTGAAATGGTCACGAACGCAGGCCCCTTAGAGGCGCCGGCACGTAGTTTTTATGTGTAAGTATTTAAGGAAGTAGGTTTTTGTTTTTGGACTGAAAATATGATTTTACATCGCCAGAAACAGACACCATGGGTTTTGACTCGCGTCAATTGGCCACAACGATGGAGACCTATTATATACAACTCTATTCCAAAATCCAATTTGACATGCATCTGGTGGAACGTGGCAGCGGTACACCATTGCAGAAAATATTTGCATGCCAGCATTTGCAGTTTCGCTGTTGCTTGACCTGACTGCTGGTTTTTTTGTGGCGGAATCGGCTTTTGATGATTGTTTTGTGACTGTTTGATTTTAAAATGCACTGGACAGAGTCTGGACATGATTTTTGCAGATTCTTGTGTTTTGCAGCCAAGAGACTCAGAAACCAGAAGGCCTTCCAGATCTGACTTCCGAAACGCGAAAGGATCATGCAGTTCTTGCGCGCCGTTGCCGTTGTTTGCTTGGGATGGGTGGCTTCCATGTCCCTACAGGGCTGCAGCAGCACCGATGACACCACTGCGGCCGAAGCAACCACTGCGACTGTGACAACGACTATGACCGCGACGGTGACGGCCACCACCACCATGACAGAGACCATGACTGCGACCACCACGGTGACGACCGTCGCCTAGGATGGCCATGGATGGCCGGATCTGAGGCATATCTGAGGCAATGGACCTTGCAAGGTCAGGGTTCCACTGGCTCCACGAGCTCTGCAATTCAATGCTTTTGCCGGGCAGGCTGACAGATATGATGTGACAAAAGACTGTATTGACATTCATGTTGTGTAAGAAAGGGGAAAAGGATGGCATTGCATGTGGCAAATTTATTTGTGCTGCTGAGTTGTTGAGAAGTGTTTGCCATTGCCCGAGCCCTGGCGAAATGTTGCATCTGTATCGGTGCTTGTGCAGCGGTTGTATATGCACTACCACACTGCTGCCCTCTCCTTGTTCGCCCGTACTGCGAAACCCAAGAAAAGGCTTGCACCAGGCAGCTTCGCTCCACCATCGTCACTGAAGTCACATGATCCGATGATTTTCCGGGGGATTTGCAGATTTTCCGTATTTCTTGGCTGAAGCCAGAGGCCAGTCGCATGCGAATCGCAGTTTCCGCACAACATAATCTTTCCATTGACAGGATCGAAAGCATTTGGAAACCGTCCAATTGATCTTCAACTTCAAACTGATTAATATATCCAGCAATTGGCACCTCATCAGGTTTCGGAAAATGGTTTTTCTTGAAGGCTTGCCAGTCGCGGATACAAAAGGATATGTCAGCACGATATATCCGTTCTTTTATCATTTATGCAAAACATGCTGAGTTCTCAATGTGGCAAGTACTCCCAAATGGCCATGTCTTAAGGCTTATAAAGGCCCCAACATGGTGAAGATGTACATGTATATATTGTCAGTGGGTTTATTTCTCAGGATGTGGATAGCGGTCAACATCATGGCTCACAATCTCAAACGTATAGTCCCAAGTATCCCTTAGATATTTGTTTTATTGGAAGTCACTCATTCCTTATTTTACCAAAAATGATCATTCGCACTTTTCGAGATTTTGCAGCCTTCTAGAACAATGCACTTGGGATGTCCATGATCCAGCCATAAATCTGAAGCGTTTTCAAAAAACGACGCCATGGAGCTCTCTCCGGCCGCGGCCACCATCCGCTACGCCCAGCGGGAGAAGAACCATGCTGGGGCCAGGCTGGCGCCTTGGGGTGGATCCTACTGCTTGCAAAGCTGAAAGCTATGCTTTCCTAACACTACTTGTTCATATTTGCATGGGATCATATGGTTGGACGAATATCGAAGTATTGATACCTATGAAACTATGAGACTATGAAACTATGTGTTTTGTATTTATGCTTTTCATTTATTGGAAGGTGTGAGGCAAACAATGGAATCGTTTCATCTTTCATCGACAAAGCGTTGAGGAGCCAGGAATCTAACCCGGCAATGTAGATTTCGCCATGGACGGACTTTGCGATGGGGATTCCCAACCTACCATGTTTGTTTGCCAGAGGGTATACTTGCGGGTAAGTTGATCCCGAGTTCCTTCAAGATCCATGGAATCCTTGAGATTTGCTGGAGTTGAGGCCGACGGAAGCATGTAACTTTGGAGACTTTGAAAAATCAGCATGTGAGTCTTAAAGACGGAAATAAGAAAGATAGGATCTGGACTGTTCAACAAGTTGTTTTCGAATGCTCAAGCAGTCACCGTGCTATTCGATAACTCCTAAAGGAACCCAGATTTATGGCTCAAAAAACATGTAGATCCTGCATTAAAAGGGTTGAAATCAACATGTTTGATGCCCAAGACCCCCCAAAGAAAGGGTGCAGAGTTACAGATGAAAGCTCAGCTCCGTTACAATCTCTCCAGGTACCAAGGAGAGATCTCCATCAAAACTGGACAAAGGGAAGGTGCGTGTTGGGGTCTACCCACCAACATGCCTTGGTCCATCTGCGGGTCATTGGGACCCAATGAACTGCATCCCGTCTTGGCACCTTGATTGTGACCATGCCTGACCCGGGCAGCATCTATGGCTTTGTCTGAAAACAAAGGGAAACCGCAAAATCTCATTGTTGAGAAAATCATCTTCTCCCTTTAAATAGTGATTTTGTTGGTCAATCCCCATTTTTCAGACGCAACCAGTATTTTATGAAGCTATCTCTTTGGTCTGTTGGCCGTTGAGGCCCATTTGCACACCGTTTTCGCATCAGGCAAAGGCACACACTACTACACCAATCCCTACTTCATCTACGAAGGCGGAAGAACCGGTCATCAGCTGTTGGGAAAAGACTAAAAAATCATGCAAGGAAATTGTAAGAAACTGACCATGGTTCCAAACCCTCGATCATAGGAACCAATTTCTTATACGGGGTTTATGGAATCCTGCAGACGGTAAAATCAGGTATGTTCTATTTACAGGTTTCCCACAATTCATGCGTCATATGTGATGGAATCTGGATGGGATGTCTGACTATGCAGCAGTGGGTAATTGCCAACAAAACCCACGGACAGGGAAAGCTGACAGGGACATCCATTCGCTGGTGCCAAGGTCTAGCTGGGTTGCATGGTGTTATTTTGTGGATGATTCTCCAGACATCAAATAAGGATGATACAACGCGGGGGAGGTGGTGCCCAAAATCCAACCTGGACTGCTGGATAAGAGTTTTGCTGATTGAGCGTGACAAATCCCAAACAATGATTATTCAGGCTCGAGGAAAACAGGTGGCGAACCTCCCTTTCCAACATTCGTTCAGATCTCTGGGTCCTTTCCTGCAAGGTGAATGGTTAAATGGAAAGAAGCATGGACAGGCGCCGGAAACGCCAGGAGCATTGGCGTTCACTGCTCCATTTCGAACATCTGAAGTGAAGATTCGAAAAATTGGAATCCGGAAAACCTGGACCAGACTGGACCAGACTGGACATTATTTTCCCACACTTTTCCCATCTTTCGACTTGGCCACTGCCATTCTCTTCCCAGGGACGCCTGAGCTTTGGCGCCGATGGCTTCTACGAGGGAAGCTTCGCAGAGGGCGAAATCAGCGGCAAAGGCCGACAGCAGCTGAACGGTTGGAGCTATCAGGGCGAATTCCTTCGAGGTGGCACTGCGGGTCCAGCTTTTCGCTGTCCTACATATGCCCGGTGTACGCTCAATAGAGGATGTGTAGATGCTGTTTATGGATGTTTATGGGTCAAAGCTCACCGGGTAATTCACAGGAAACGAGCTGGTGTTCGTGAAGGTTCACCCCTTTCCAATGGTACGTTAGCTGTTGACCCATCCTGAACAAAAGTGCATCCTTTGCCATTAGTTCAATTCAATTCATATCCATTTTTCCCAGACTTGAACGAGAGGAAAATCTGCAGGACTTTCTTCTCTTCAACAGTAGAACAAATGGTTTTCTCTAGTAGACATTCCTTCAAACCACCCCGATGATCATCCATAGATATTTTATTATCAATTCTTTCCGGTAAGATCTTCCCCGGCAGGTCAGAAACACGGCGAAGGCACCTTGATTCGCGCAGATGGCGGCAGCTATACCGGCGGTTGGGCGGAGGCCAGCTGTGAGATCCAAGTATCAGATAGGTCAATACTCTGTAGACCCAGAAATTCAAAAGCCTTCAGTTTATAGGAGAAGCAATTCTAAGCGTTATCAAGATTTTTGGGGTAACCTCCCCCCAACTAGTAGTCAGGATTTATCAATCGGAGGTTGACAGTAGTGAGCCAGCAGGGATGTATGTATGTAATGTACTGTACTGTACTGCAATGCAATGCAATGCAATGCAATGCAATGCAATGTAATGTATGGTTTAATTATGCACATGTATACATACATGCTGGAGGATTATATTGCTATGATAAATCCCTATTAAAAAAAATATGGGCCGTGTTCCAGTTCGCAAAGTGTAAGTTCACTGGAGGGTAGTGATTGGAAGTCTACAATCCAAAAGATGGCTGATTTGGCAGGGGAAGTACTCCGGCCATGGCGCACTGACACTTCCAAGTGGCGAGACGTGCTCGGCTGAGGGGGTGGGCTGAGTGTCAAAATTCATCATGGCGTCCCTGGGTCAAAATTGGAGACCCAGGGAACATCAGGGAACCAACAATTTGTAGCATGTTTTTTTTCTTTCACAAGGTCCCAACTGATTGTTGATTCTTGACAGCTTATAAATTTCAATATATTTCACCAGACCAGGAGATTTCTTTTCTATGGACCAAGTTGAACTTTGTTCCAATCACTACCAGTGATCCCAACTGCCGTGAAAACCAACGTGGCATCCCGCGGCTCGCCAGGTATGTGGGCGGCTTCCAAATGCACAAATTTCATGGCCAGGGGTCGCACCGGAATCCCAAGCAGGCGGGCACGACACGGGTTTCCCGCGGTGGATTTTTTCCAGATCCATAGTCGCTATATCTAGGTGACAGAGATCCCATGAGTGATATGAATTTCTCAGGATACTCGCGGATTCCTAGCAGAAATGTTATCCAAAGGACGTTTTGGTTTATGATTTGATGTGAATATGAGACATGCAACATCAGCAATCACGATTTTTTTTGTGCTTGTGCCCACCAGGGTATCAGGCATTTGACACGGTCATGTCGCTGCGGTTGTCCTCCCGGTTACTAAACAGAAGTCAAGTCGCATAGTTCTTGTCTCTATCCTGAGGTTCACTTCCTGTCAGGATTGGTCTCATGAACACCTACAGGCTTGCAAAGAAATTGAGATGATCAAACCCATGGGTTTACTGAGTATTTTCCTTCAATCGACTCGTGGGGCAAGATCCTCATAGAGATCTTGGTCATGCCTTATTACTTTTTTTGGGCAAAAACTTTACCAATGATTAGCTGGTGGTTTGGGTTGGTAGTTTGAAATTCCAAGATTCCCTTGGATTCTCATGAATTGGGGGATCTCCGCAATTCCAAATCATTGCCCAGTGGTAATTTCACATGGCTATGGAAAACGTAAGTCATCTATAAATGGGCCATTTTCCATAGCAAAATGGTAAAGAACCAGAGGGTAACCCAAACCACCCAAACTACCATTTACTGTAGTGGTTGAAATCACCACTTTCGCTGTTCCGTAGCCACAGGCCATGAGCTACGAGGGCGAGTTTTGTGATGGTTTGCGACATGGGCATGGCCAGCTGAAGGCATGGGCAAAATGTCTGGTCAATGCTGTGTGCGAGTCAAAATTGGGTACTCCGAAAAATGATTTTGGACTGTTGTGGATCCCACTGGGTATGGACCTTTACTCCAATTTGATCCACCAACTATCCCATGGTTTTCTCGAGGAACGAGATGGCGCGTCCATCTATGTGGGCCAGTTTCAGGTGGCTCGGTTGTGGTGCCCTTCTTCTCCCATGGAGAAATGCTCACATATCATTGCTGATAGTTCCATATATATAGAATACTGTACAATTTTATGTGTGTATAATATCTCCTTGTAATTATATACTATAAAATCTCCCCATGTTTTCTTGGTCATACATTCCCTATCTAGCTTCTGGGGTCCCGGGTTCACTTGGACTGGTTCTGGTCCCATTACAAAAACTTAGCTTCTGGGGTCCCGGGTTCACTTGGACTGGTTCTGGTCCCATTACAAAAACTGGGGCTTATCATTTTCAAGTGGATTCAATGGATAGATATATCCAGATATGAACACATACTGTCTCAGAAACTACTTGCATACATATTTTATATTCATATAATGTAAGTGTGTGTTCTAGAGGTTGTTGTTCAACAGCATTTTCATGTATGTTGGGATCCCTTGGTACCGGGATGGTTTTGTAACAATAGCCAAGGGGTCAAGGAGAGGGGATTTATCCGACATTTGTGATTTGCTTGGTGGTTGAGCAACACATTGGAGGATCAACACATGCAGTTGGGATAGTTGGCCTGAATCAGGTTTGAAAAGCACAAGCCATCAATTGGCTGGTAAGTAGGGTATAGTCGTGAATTGTGGCAACGTTTCTCCTTTTTCCAGCAAGATCTGTATTTTAGTCTCGGCCCATCCACAGTTTTGCGTGTTGTACAACTGCCGACATTTCTGCTTGAATACCTATATTTCACTATATTTCTCTTTGATTACTGTAGATACCCATTGCAACTGATGATTTCATCCATGTTGTTGGGATATCGATACTTAATCCTCCATTTGTACTATGCTCTGTAGATGATTTTCCCATCAAAACCTCCATTTAGTTCGAGCATTTCCCAGCAAGCTACGTTACGGGAGGGGAATTTACTCCCTGGCACCTTGGTTCACAACCCTTCGCTTTTCGCTGCATTTCCATTTGTTGTTGGTTTACCCTCTGGTGAACTAAGATAACTATGGAAAATCACCATTTTTAATGGGAAAATCCACTATAAATGGCAATTTTCACCGTTTCTGTTGGTTTCATCCCAGTTCACCACAAACGAAACGGTGATTTCTATGACTCTCAACGCAGGAAGGCCGCCGCGATGGACAGGGGAAATCCACGGATCAGGCGAGGTATATGATGGTTGGACACCCAAACGCTTCCTTAAGAAGATAGCAGTCATAGAAATGGGGACGTAATGGATATACACATGTATATGGAGGTTTCCTAAAATAGGGTACCTCCAAATCATCCATTTTACAGTAATAGGATTTTCCATTATAAATCATCCATTTTTGGGTACCCCCATTTTAGGAAACCTCCATATATATATATATATATACATATACATATCCACAATGGTGATGGGATATGATGGGGACACGCCCAACAATGGGCATGTACTTGGAGTGTCACCCCACAGATTCTCAATGGTTAGGAACTTTAAACTTGTATGTATACACACATATATATATATACATACATAATATATATATATATGCACACGCCATCTACATCTGGAACACCTGAACGAAATGGGGACACACCAAGGACCTCAATTGACCAGTGATACTATGTGGGATGCTCCAAGTAGGGAAGGGAAACAAAATCCAATGGACCAGTTGGTGTTCACCCGGGTTTAGGGATATGACCCATACTCACATGGGTTTGCGTCAAACTGGGGCATACTTTCAATTTGTTGCCTTTCGGGAAAATAAGGTTTCGAAGCATTTTTTGTTGTTGCAAGTATTTAACACCCCGATATGGCCAAGTACCAGAAAAGATGTTTGAGTCATTTTCTGAAGGTATGTGACTCCTCTTTGAAGTACTGTATAAGTACCTTTGACAATAAAGTAGCAAGTATGGAAACGTATAGAATGTACTTGGGTGATTCTAACCTGAGTATGGTTCAATTAAATTGGGGGCTTACTGCCAAAAGTTTACAAAAGGTGGCCAATCAATTGTCCCATGGCAGCCTGTGGCTGGTAGCAGTGTGGTTCCGGTGGTGTTCAGCTTCATTGGTACTTTTTTAAGAGATGGAATTGCTACCCTCTGGTAATTTAACAGTTTGCTCTTGAAAATGTGTCATTTAGTTCGATGATAAATCCTCATTCAAAATTGTGATTTTCCATGGCTGTGCTAATTCACTGGAGACTAGATGATGGATCTCGTCAAAGGCAATCGATAATAAGAAACCATTCGGACGGAAGCACATTGAACTGGAATAACAACTTAATTGGTCCTCAAAGAGTCGTACTACTCTTTGATGGGTGATTTACTTTTCCTCTTTTTGGACATTCTTGTGTGTAGCCCCCCCAAAAAGAAACAAAATTGGTTTCCACATGTTCAAAACGTGACAGATGACCTTACCCTTTCCAAAATTTCACATGGAAGCCGCGCAATTTTCCCACCCATCACTGTTTTCGCAGGTCAGTGGGATCTCCTATGAAGGCTTGTGGCGACAGGACTCTGGGAGGTACTTAAACAGTTTGCGAACTGGACAATCACCAAATTTTGGTTGAGATTTGTCATCATTATGTGGGACAGTTGGCTTCAAGTTGGCAACGGCAAAGTGTCAAATTACGAGAGGGGAGATTTTGGCTCCATTCATTGCAGTTTCATCACTTCAAGATGACCCGAAGAAGGGATTGAAGCAGAGGGTTGGGCCGCTGCGGAGAAAGGGACATATCACCAATTTATGCATGCTTTTTCTAGTTTCAAACATGGAGTATTTCCTAGCGCCATGTGTGATAATCGGTGAGTAACTTTTTTTCTCTATCCCCAACAATTGGCTGAGCAAAGAACTGGGAAATCCCACGAAACAAGATGAATGAGCTACACATTTGGACGGTCGCCAGTCACCATTCTTGGGCAGTCAAGTATTGACTCATTGGTCGTCTGGCCATCACTGGTTGTCCGCTGTCTCTTGATCGAGCATGACTTGTTTGTGTGCTGAAGATTGGCAATGGCAAGAACAGATGCAAACACCGTTCTGTTCGCATGAAATATCCCAGTATTTCTTGAGAATCTTCTTGCAGAAGTTGGTTGGGTGGTTTCACGCATTTTCTACTTCCACAACATTTTCAATCTTATTCGCCCTAATGATCCCCGTGTGAATTTCCACTACTAAATGGGTGGACGTGGATCCCCAAAGTCCAACCATTTATTTGGAGTGAAATTTCAGGTAACCATCTAGTAGAAAAACATGATGTACCAATCAAAAGTCTGACCATCTGGGGCCGTCTGCTGCCATGTCATCTAGCGTCACTGCGGTGAGGGTGGCCGGTCTGATTTGCGTAAGCTGTCGCTCAAAATCAGAAGAGAAATGTGAGACGTTTCGGATGCACGACCGACTGGTTTCCTGGCTATAAATGAGAATTTGACCATTGAAAAATGGGGGGTTCCATAAATGTGGGTACCCAAATCATCATTTTTTTCTTGGGATTTTCCATGATAATCCCCCAGAAGGAAACCCCCAAATGAGGAGTTCTATAGCTGTTTAGATCCGGTAGGCAGGGATCAACCGAGTTCGGCCAGAACCGTCGCTTTTGTTGGGCGACTTGTGACCCCCCACGCAGAAAATAAGCAGGTAATGTACATATATCATATGTCATATGGATATCTATATCTATATATATATATATAAATATTATACAATGCATATATATGATCATATGTATTGTAGGGTATTGTACTGTATTGCATTATATTGCATGATATTACATTAAATGACATTATATGACATTATATTATATTACATTCCACTATATTGTAGTCTATTATTAGTGTCATGTCATGTCATGTCATGTCATGTCATGTCATGCTATGTCATGTCTACGTTGTGTCTATGTCATATCATGTTGTGTTGCGTCATGTCATACCTGCATTGTGTTATGTTATGTTGTGTTATGACATGCCTATGTTGTGTTATGTTATGTGATGTTACGTTTTGTTGTGTCTTGTCATGTCATGACATGTCATGTCATGTAATGTTATGTTATGTTGTGCTAAGTTGTGCTCTGCTATGCAATGCTATATTACATCATGTTTTAACATATAGTGCTATGTTATATCATATCATATTATATTACTTAATTTTATGTTAAGTTATGTTAAGTTATGTTATGTTATGGTATGTTGTGTTATCTTATGTTGTGTTATGTCATGCTATATGTATACATATAATACATACAACATTACAGATAGACGTACAACTGCATACACTATGCTTGTTTAGGTCCTGGTTCAGACCGGTCTGAAAAAACTGAGACATCCCACGCGAGTAGCTGCGAGGCAAAAGTGGCCCTGGGTACGACCCGTGTGGAGCACTTCCACGTGGACAGCAGCAGCTCACAGGATCTGGAATTGGTTGATTCAAGGGAAAATCTATAGCAAACGCTGGTTGTACCGTGGTTTTTACCATGAAAATGTGGGGTTTCCATGTAGATTTGATCTCTGAACCACTTCTCAGAGCAAAGCTTGCAGTGGGAAGGTATGACCATGGGCTGCACCCCCAAGACTTGCTTGTTGCCAGCGGGCGCAGGAGTGGCAAGATTTGCAGCGCGATTTGGGGCCCTACCTCAGGAAAAAGGATTACATCCGCGTGGGGAGCGTGGCAGCGGGAGCTTTCAAGGCGGTTGATCTGGACATCTGATGGACTGGTTTTCCAGGGTTTTCCTGCTGTGTTTGAATTCACTGCCCATGGTGAGTCATGAGCTTCCCGTCGCAGGGTCTACGTGCCGTGGGCATCGGTTCCCGCGACAAAGCGCTGCGACGCGCACTGAACGTGGCCCTGGCACTGTCGGTGGTGCGGCAGCGTGGCCCTTTTGTTCCGGAGGCGAGGAAGGTGAATTCTGAATGAATGCCTCACCCCTATAGCACCCCCAGAAAAGAATCGAAAAGATAGAAAAGGTTCAAGTG
Organism: Symbiodinium sp. clade C Y103; assembly: GCA_003297045.1. Classification (NCBI taxonomy): domain Eukaryota; class Dinophyceae; order Suessiales; family Symbiodiniaceae; genus Cladocopium; species Cladocopium sp. clade C. The sequence goes on from BGPT01000002.1 coordinate 1,080,598, forward strand.
ATTATTACTTTTTGCAGGATTATATATATATATATATATCTTTTTGGGGGTTGCCACAATCTTACGTACCATCCTCTAATCAAACATGGCAATGAAACATCCCGATTTAGACGGATTTTCCCAGCTAGAAACCTCCATTCATATGGGATTTTCCATGGCCATGTTTGATTGCCAGACGGTATCCCCAATTTTGGGATTTGTATGGGGACAGACGCTGATGTAGAGGGGGATGTAACCATTCTCTCAATCTTCAAATTACCACTCTGACGGGGCCCGAGACATTCCACCAAGGTTTCGTTTGGGGAGATTCAAGATGATCGGGGGAAGGGATGTATCCAATATGCAAACGTCAACATCAACATATTTGTCATACGATTATCCATTCCTGTCACTACCAGGATTGTGATCCGTATGCAGTGTCAGTCTCATAGTTCAAAAAACCCAATTACATCGAATGAACAACCATATTCATGGACAATCCATAAACGTAGATCATTTCCGAAACAGGAGAACTATGGTTAATTCAGGTAATTTAGGTGGGCTACCCCACAATTTCCCTGGTAGTTTGCTACTGAAATGGTGACGTCCCAAATATTTACTACTGTCATTGACTATTCTTATTGGATTACTGGTCTTATTGTAAGAATGATATTGGTAAAATAATATTACTATTGCATACTATTACTATACATTATTGGTGTTATTAACATCATTACTATCACCCCAAATATTACCATTATTGCTATGGTCTGATCAGGCCCTGGGGCGGCTGCTGCTGGTGCATCCCATTCCAGTCATGGGTGGCAAAGGGCCACCGCCAGTGCTTTGGCGATTTGGAGGTTTACTTCACTTCCATAGGTTTAATAGGATTTAATGCATTTTTATGATGATTCATAGTGATTTCACCAACGAACATAGGGATATGAATGGGAAAGACCATCCAGTAAACCAACACGGCTGCGGAAAATGGCCCATTTAGTTCGATGATTTAACAGTTGAGGAGGGTGACAATCCATAGCTGTGTTGGTTTACCAGAGGGTAGCCGGTAGCCCCCTGTAAATCTGCTAGAAGGATATCACATATGATGTCTAGATAAAATACGACGCCCTCATGTAGGGCCGTAAACGGTGGTTAGTACAGGGAATAATCACCAAACGACCTTATTTCAGCTTGGTGGCTCTTGCCAATTTTTACATATTTCTACAGACAAGGTGTATATGTGTAATGCAATGTAATGTAATGTTCAAATTCTAAAGCTGTGCTGTAGGTAGTATGCCTCTGCACAAATTCATGTAGTTCCTTTCTCTTGGCAGCGTCAACATGTGAAGTTGGCGATGTCCAAACAGGATCAACACCACGAGCTGATGGAAGTTCTGCTGCTACCATCAACCTTCTGAAAGTTTGAGACTAGGAAGTTTCCCTTGAACAATTTCATTTCAAGGGCCGCCTCCATTCATTTCGTTTGCAACCGCGAACATGAGTTCTGGGTTTCGCCAACAACAAGATCTCTGCAGTTTCTGTGATTTTTCCCTTCCAACTTAGGATAAGTTCTGTTTCCAAGAATCACAATTTGACGCCCAAACTCAATGGAGGTTAATGAATGGTAGGCATGCCTGGTTTTCCACTACGTGTGCACTTTCTCATCCTTGCAAGTGTTATAGGGATTTTTATTAAACCCCAATTCCAAGGCGACTCCAATGTATGCCCATCACATCCCAGAAAACCGACCATCACCGGGCCTTGTAGGCATGGCTCAAAATTCTCGGCCCTCATTTCTGGGTCCATGCCCCATTTTGGCCCACTGACACAGACGCCCCCAGAACAGCATTCTCCAGTAAGAAATTCGTGTTACAAAAACCATTTTGTTGGCTTCCATCTTGAAGATCTTGGATTTCAGCGATTTCAGCAGTGTAGGTTGCCACAGCCATGTATAGCCTCTTAATTCCTTCCATCCCATGGTTTAAAAACGCTGTTTCAAAAACTATTTTACCCCGTATGATTTGATGGCCATACATTGGGGTATCCCATGTTTTGAAACGTACCCGCTCTCTCTCTCTCTCTCTCTCTCCCCTCTCTCTCTACAAGTATACACACACATATTATATATATATAATATATGTATATACATCTATATTTATAGATATTTATGGACAAAGATATGAACATAGATACTGATATAGAAAGGTCCCATGCTGGATGGTTGAATCCTCATCTTAGCGTCAACGGCTTCTGAGGTAAAGGCGAAACCTGCCATGCCGCTGCAGCATCTGGCAGTCGATGCGTTGGAGGAGACCATCCAGCAGAGGGGTGTTTTTTCTACCAACCGCTGTTGGTGATTGAAAAAGACATGGGAAAATATGGATTTCATGAGTATGAGATATGAATACGTGGTTTTCTTATAAGGGATGTTTTTTTCCCTATTCTCAAGAGTCTGTTTGGGTCTTAAGGGAACAGTTTGGTGTTTTTTAGGGTTGGTGATATTGGACGGACTTCATGGACAGGCCCTGTGCCCAGTTGAAGGTTAGTGCCGTCGTCGCACTTGTCACCGTGATTCCCAGCACTTAGAATGACAATGAGGGATACCCCCATTGATTAAAAAACTGCAGAACATGAGGTTTTATATAAACCATGGGATGGAATGGAGTTTCCCTAATTCATGAGACAATCCCGTGAATTTACTGCTGTATCATCATTTTCATCATTCATCATGATTTCTCATTTTCAGCTTTAATATCAACGATTCCATCACTAATATCACCATTTTAATCATTAAAGCTGGAATTTTATCCATCACCATCATCGTTTTCCCCGTCAAAATCATCATCTTCATCATTCAAAGCATACTTTCATCATCAATCTTCCTCAATTCAAAATGCAAATGCCCCACTCACATCACCCTTTCCCGCATGGAAATCATCATTCAAATGATGGCATCACAATCGTTATTTTTGAGCATTTATAGCATCACTTGCATCATTGAAATCACCACCCACCTTCGCCAATTAAAGTTGCAAATTTCCCCATTAACATCACCATTTCCTGATAAAAAGTCATTATATTCAAATAATCGTTTTCATCAGTAAAATCATCATTTTATCCATTAAACATTGAGCAATGTCAAAATCCCTGTTGGTTGATTATTATATCGGGGTTATCCAGTATATTGGGTATTATCACTATCCATTATGGGTGGGAATCCCTATTAACCAACCGATATCGCCAACATGTTGAGACAGTTTCAAGTCCCAGGAGGTTTCTGCCAAGCGAGAGTCTGCCAATGTCAAGCCTGTGCTGAGTCGAAAACGGGGGAGCAGCTCGCCTGAGGCTCACCTGGGTGGAAGAAATGGGCGATTTGACCAACGAAAATGGTGGTTTGACCAAAAAAGATGGAGGTTGAACAGCAAGGAACGTGACTTGACTAGAAAAAGAGGGATTTTAAACAGCTTGTACTCCACCTTAGATAACCAGACGTTTTACATCTTAAGACATCTTTGGATCTCTTCAAAAGATCGTTGAAGTATCCAAAGATTTGTGGCTCCCAATGGTTATTCCAGTAGATTGCTCAATTGAATTCATAGTCTAATGACCATTTCCAACCACTTTCTGGGCATGGGGAACCCCAAAGTCAACCGGGTTCTTGATCAGTTCTACGGAAAGCTATATATCGTTTTGGAAACACCCATACAGGGTTCGAAATTCAACAGTTTCTACAACAGTCACTATGGTTCATTTCTACTCAGCCATTTTCCATAACCATCACCACAATTATTTCCAATTATTTTCAACCACTTCCCTACTTCTGTTGAATTTGAAAATGGTGGGGAAGTGGTAAATTTAGATTTACAATTACAACACTCAGCCATCTTCCACTAGTTGTATTTCCATCTTCTGTTGAATTAGTCTAATCACTGCGATTTTCTTACTGGTGCTAAACGCAGGGAATGGGGTTTCATGACCTATAATAACCATTAATTTTATCATCCCAGCAACCCCCATTCCCTACTAAGCACCAGTAAGTTTTTGATCGCCAACTTTTCCGCCAGGCCAAGGACACCTTGGACCCCGAGTGGCTGCCGCAGATGGCGCAGCTGGTGACGCGCATCGAACGCCTGGAGGAGCAGCTGGGAACTGCCTTGCCAGTGCCAGGCAGAGTTGGAAAAAGATCTGGTGATGGAAACTGGGGAAACTGGGAAAAAACACCTATATGGCTATGGCGACCCAAATTATGGTACCAAAAATGGTCCATTTTGAATGGTAAATTAAGATCAACCAACCAATTATAGGGTTCATAATTTTGAGCCATAGCCATATGAAATTGGGATGGAAACATTGGGATGTGAAATAAATTGTAACTTGTATTTGCTGAGGTCTCTTTTTGCATGCCAAAAACCAATGAACGTTGGGGAATCGACTGGAAATAGTTTTACTTTTGGTGGGCCTCTTAAAGCAAATCCACGAGGTCTGTTTGAAAATTAAGGATACCCCAAATAAACATTTCAATGGGGAAGATAGGGATAAACTTCAAATCTGGGGTGCCTTATTTTCAGACCGAAATCTGGTGATATGCTTGGTATGGAAATTGAACAAGAGGGGTAGCTTATACTTACTTATACAATCAGGGAAAGGGATCAAGTGGGACGGAAGGTGGGATTCAAGTTGTCATGTGAATGAAATTGAGGATAAAGATGACTTTCTGAGGATGTACCCTCCAGCAATTTTAGAGAATTTGACATGGACAATGCCACATGAGAATAGATCATATCCATTTGAATTTGGAAGCCCTGGTTGTTTCCTATCCGTATTTGCTGGAAGATAAATTGGTATATAGCTACTTTTGGGGACGTAGGCAACCACAAATTGGCTATTGATAGCGAGAGACACTAATCAGCACTGGGATGTTTAGGGGAGGAACAACAGAATCATTGAACGTTTTAGGGCGGATATAGCCTATATTTCAGTTGTGATTTTTTTTCGTTGTATTCCCCTAAACATTTTTGCAAAATGGAATCTGCCTCCCGTGATCAAACATGGCAAGCCGGGGAATCCCCATCGAACATGTGCAGTCAAATGGGAAAATCATCGAACCACATTTGGAATTTCCAGAAAACCATGTTTGATTTCAGAAGGATATTCAACTCTTTCATTGTTAGTATCTCACTATATCGAATTTGTTGTTGGTGTAGTTCCCTTTTTCCAGAGGGCAACATTTTTTTTTGCGAAAGCTGTGTTGAGGCAGCGGCAACTCGGAACCCTCTGCAGAGTTGAGTGCCGCTCCGGAGGAGGACGCCGCAGCCCAAAACTGGCTGTGTATTCCCAAACATTTATTTGGTGATGGATATATCCATAGAATATGATATGTATATTGTTGTCTTTTAAAACAATGTTACAACAATCTCCATATTTTTAGATAGTTTTAGGTATGGATGAACTATAGTGACAACTATCCCCAAAAACTCATATAGTTTAAACATTCCAAAACGATCGCACCATATCACAACCACACGCTGGGATGTAATCCCTATGGATCGGTGGGGATAGCTCCAAAGTTCTGTGACTTTGCGCGTCGAAATGCGGGATTTTTAAGCATGAACTATGAGGATTCAAACATCTCCGTATGGTTCCACTTCGCAACCAATTAGCCACCACAAAAAGCCATTGGTTCAGATGGGTTTGTCATTTTTTTCCCCCAGAAACGGAGAGTTGACCCTAAAATCGCTTCTAGTTTGATCTGGACAATGATTACGATCTGTTGGAATTGGAGGTCCCCTATTTTCTGATCTGTGAAATATTACAAATGACGCGCCATTTGGTGGGTCAATTGCAAATCCAGGTTTGAGCAATAGTCAAGTGGACACGCCAAAAGTAGGATTCGCAGGATGAGAATCTTACCATTCGATCTGGCCATTTTTGGAATACAGTATGCCTGAAGACTCTTCTTGGACGTGCCCCAAGATTATTCCCTGAGAAGATGTTTCTCGAATCCGTCCGAAGACTCTTCTCCAACCCGCCCCAAGAATCTTCTCCAGTTCAAGTCGTGACAAATTTGCGGAAACACAGCCGGGAGTTTCACTGCGAAGATCACGGACTTTTTGATATGAAGAATATTTTTTAGTTGGATAGGAACTAAACCGTTGTGACTGGTGACTGGAGGGAGATGAAAACATGTTGTTTTTCGACTCATCGAGGCCTGTCAATTGCAGAGACTTTGCGGCATAAACGCATCACAACGTCTTGCAAATCCAACTATCGGAGGTATCTTCTCGTGGATAATCAATTCAGTGCTGTATCGTGGTTATACCAGCTTGCTCAATCCTGGTCACTTCTTGATGTTCCTATCGTGGCTACAATTAGCCCTCCCAGCCGTTTCGTGTGGCTTTTCAAGGGACTTACAAATGGGAGTGCTGAACTACACTTGCCACCTGTGTGTATCGATACATATATGCCCATATATAGTGACAGACACAGACTCACAAGTTTCTTTTCCACCAAAGTTACTGTTCTTTTTTCAACGACCCCACACTCAAAACCAAAATAGTTTACATGACCATATATAAAGATTGTATATGTATATAGTATATAGTTAGGCGACCAAGGTTTACCTTGCCAGACACACCACATCTGAGGAGGTTGACTACACCGGTGACAGCGACGTTCCAACACCGCCAGATCGCGCTGAGGCACCAGTGGAGGAGTCCTTGGAGTCGACGGCGTTGGAGGCCGGGACCATGATGCGATGATCTTTGAATGGGAATTTACCATATGGGGATGGGTCAAAACCTATTATTTATCCATTTTAATGGGATGAACATCCATTTACCAGCTATTTTGATGTTCACTAGGTACCAGGGTTTTGACATAATAGGTAAATCAATTGAGACAATTTTCCACAGCTATGTTGAATTGCCAATGTGTATTGGTAATAAAAAATACTTATAGGGGTTTTGTGGGATTTTGACTATCAACGAAATTAGTAGTAAGGGGGTGAACATTCACCTATGAAAACAGTGTATTTGACCTAATATTGTATAGTGGTCGCCAATGTAATATCAATAAGGCTAACCATGAAAAATGCCGGTTTTACAATCAACAAATAGGGGTTCAACATGTCTGAGCCATCAAAGACCACAGTATTGATTGGATAATATGTATTTATAGGGGGTTATTGACCCATCTGGTTTATTGGGGATTGCCACAACCCATTCTTATCAACAAGATACCTATTAACCAACCAGTGTTTCAATGCGTGTCCTGTTCCCATTGGTTGATTGGTTAATAGAGGGGCCACCCCAATTTTTCAAAGTCAATAGGCAGCTTATGACAACTGGTATTCCAAGCCAGTTGAGATAGGAGTCAAAGTGGGTCAGTTGCCATAGTTAACCCATAGTGAAAGGGTAGTGTATGTAGTTGCCAGTTGCGTTCTCTAGTATGTAGTTGGCCTGCGGCTGATAGACGGCCGCGTGGTTTTATGACTTTTTCATGATGTCTGCCCGTGTTGATGCTACGTTGCTGCCATTGTTCGTGTTCTACATGTCATTTGTTTCACATCATGTAGTATGTTCATGATGATCATTTTGAATCATATGTAAATACATGTATGTATACGACGTTGTGAATGCTCACGTATATGCCAGCGGGGGGAAAACCGCGCGTGTAGTCGTATACATTTTCTGAATGTCTGTTTGTTTTCGCTGGGGTTTCGGGTGGGGTGGGGTGAGGGGGGTGGTGTGTGTGTGTGCGCAATAACGTCAATCTTGACACGGTCATGATGTTTGCGTTGTCAATCTTCAGTTTGATTGTTTCGCTCGAGTGTCGGGTGGGGGGGGTGGGGGGGTTTGTGCAATAACGTCAATCTTGACACGGTCTTCATGTTTGCGTTGTCAGTCTTCAGTCTGATTGTAACATCTAAGACGTTCTTTCTGCTACGTTTTGAACTCTTTAATCTAACATTGAAGATGCTTTTGATGATACACTTTGAACTCTTTCATGCAACATTCAAGATGCTTTTGATGATACGCTTTGAACTCTTTCATGTAACATTCAAGATGCTTTTGATGATACGCTTTGAACTCGTTCGTGTAACATCTAAGATGCCTTTGATGATACGCTTTGAACTCGTTCATGCAACATCCAAGGTCTACGATGCTTTTGATGATACGCTTTGCACTCTTTCATGTAACATCTAAGATGCTCTTCCTGCTACGCTGTGAACTTTTTAATTGAATATGTGAGACTGTCTTGATGCTATGCTTTCAAATCTGTCATGTACCTTTGCGATAGGTTGTGTGTCTCTACATACCCCGCTGGCATGAATATGAGTATGTTGCGATTTTTGACATGTTATATTTGATACATGTGGGCTTGGAGACAAAGTCTTCAATCGCCAACGCCAAAAAAGTTTCTCCAAGAGCTGGAGGGATTGCTGTGACCAGAGACTTGAGCTGAAAAAAATGCTGGACCGAAGTAGTTGCGTCAATTTGAAAAACCACAAAAATTCACTCCTCGTTGTAGTAAAACAAGCAATTTTCAAAATTCTGCCTGGCACGGCCTCATTGACAACCACAAGACTTCAGTGCATGTGGAAACCAGTGGAACGGCGCCCTGGAACGACCGTCTATCAGCCGTTGTCCTAGTTGTATCTTTTTGACCGCAGTTATACTGAAAATAGGTGGTTTAAGCTGCGGGAGGCCATGAGCATAGGTCAGATGAGGTATTGACATGTATTGACTTTGTGTTTGGTTATCATCATAATTGAGCAGCACAAGTGGCGATATAAAACAACAAACTTGCGGATGTTGCTGATATTGTTGTATTGTATTCCTCCTTAGATTGGGGTTAAGATGGAGACCTCACTCACAACACATGGGCATGTAAGCCAATCACGTTGTAGCGGACAACAAACAATATGTTAATCCGTCGTGCAATCATCAGTTCGAGATGGGCCTGGGACATTCCTTAATTCTCATCATAGCCTTTGGGAGCCATGTCCGTCAAACATCAGAGGTGATATTTGGGGGGGCCTCAAATGTAAGGAGCGCCTCTAGTTCATGGATTTGTGTGATTTTGCATCTGTTGTGGAGCACCATGTTGCCGATGAAGTGACCCAGTGGGGCCAGTGGGAAGAGCTGGCCATTGGGGAGGTTTGGGAGGTTGGGGGGGCTCAATGACTTGGATCTGGGCTTCTCTTATTGAGGGCATTGGGTAGCTGTACGGCGGGAAGGTTCAAGCAGCAGTTGAGAAGAAGGTGGAGGATGATGAGCTTGCAGCCATGAGACAGGATTCGGACTTTCAGCAAAGGGCGCGATGTACGATTCAGCATCGTCGACATCATTGACTTGGGTCATAACCAAAACTAGCACTGATGTGAGTCTCGTCTTGTACTAGCTCTTTTGGGCGCATACAAGCGCGTGGTTGGAAGGGAGCTGCTGTCTGATGCGGTGTGAGAACAGAGGGGGGCAGGACCAAGATCGAATGGACCTGGCCCCCCGACAAAGGGCTTCAACGAGAACAAGCAGGTGCGCTGGGCAATGGGAAGGGTCTGAGAGACGCCGCAAAAAGTGAGAGGAAGAAAGAAAAAGGGAGAGAGAGAGAGAGAGAAAGAGTGAAAAGAGAGAGAGAGAGAGAGAGAGAGAGAGGGAGAGAGAGAGAGAGAGAGACAGAGAGAGAGAGAGAGAAGAGAGTGAAGAGAGAAGAGCAGACAAAAAGAACCAGACAGAGAAAGAACGACACAGGATACCCAAAAGACCAACAAAACCCGCCGCGTGTTTTTTCGGCCCAGAGCTTGAAAGGCTTCGACTCTTCGACTCCTGACCTTCTTGACGCCGAGCAAACTGCAACTGCCATGGCGCTCCATCCTGAACTTGCTCGCCTCGTGCTAAGCCTAGTCTCTGACTTCTTCCTGCCGCCGCCTTTGTGCTCGGCTTGCCGAGCATTTAGGCCTTCAAGAAAGTCTTGTGGAACAGCAAGCGACAGCGAGGCTCCTCGAGAGCGTTGGTGGCACTGAGAATGGCTCTGTCACCATCAAGGGGGCAATGGCGAAGGTGTGGCACCTGACTTTTTAGGGTGGGCAACACCGCTGGCGGGGCTGCCGCAGTGGCAGCGGTGACGGCAAGGACGAGGGCTGAAGGGGACATTTGACGTCAAACAGGTTGCCGCAGGCGCCTTTGCAGAGTACGTGAGGGGCGGCAAATTTGAGGTTGCAGCTAGCGGCATTGAGCGTGCGACTACGAAAGCTGGCGTGGTGAAAGCCTTAGGAAAAGTCGGCGTCAAATCACCGTTCCTGCGGATGTAGTGTGCCTTGACGACCTGTCCGAAAAATGCCTAACGTGACTTCTGAAACCCCAAACAACATGCTTCTCCAACATTGTTGTTGCTGTTCCTGCTATTGAGAACACCCCAAAAAGCACTCTGAAACCCTGAAAAAGCACAATTTTGGACAACATGTTTCTCCAACATTGTCGTTGCCGTTGTTGCTAGTTTCGCACACGGAAAACAGCAGCCCAGAAACCGGGAAACACGGTTGCAGCAGAGGACGAAACAACCGCAAACCTGTTGCCCAAAAAGTACCTAACGTGACTTGTGAAACCCTAGATGTTTTTTGACGACATTTTCCCCAACATTGTTGTTTGCTGTTGTTGCCGTGGAAACCCTTGAGCAGCATGTTTTTGACTACATTTTTCTCCAACAAAGTTGTTGCTGTTCTTGCTACATTCTCACAAACACCAAAAAAGGCAACTCCCGAACCAGGAAACACCATGTTAATGTTGTTGTTGTTGTTGTTGTTGTTGTTGCTGCTGCTTCTTCTTCTTCTTGTTTTTATTCTTCAAAACCTCTCTGCCCTGATGCGCTCCCCTTGCTGTCGGCCAGGGTGGCCGGATATGTTCAAGTCACGAAAGCTAGCTTGCTAGCTGGAGTTGGATTTGCTTTAGCAATGTATTGCCGGGAGGCTGGATGCAGCTCGCATGATTCTCATGCCGAACTGGTTTCGGGGGGCCCTGTTTGCAAATGATTTTTCATCTCGAACCTGGCCATCCCCCCCTCACGGGCTCAAACACCGCTGCGTCCATCCCGCTGGGTTTCATTTGCGACCACGCATTCGCATGCCCACGCACACACACACACATAATATTCACCGTCAGTGTTGTGAATCCAATGCGCCGCAATGTATGCAATCCACTGTAAACTAACCTAATGTAATCCAATGTAGTGGAATCTCATCCAACCAAATGAATCTAATTTAATGCAATCTAATGTTATCTCATCTCATATTTATATAGTCAAATTATGTAATGTAATGTAAATGCAGATGTAAATGATGCAAGTGTAAATTTAATGTAATGTAATGAAACGAGAAACAACCACTTGGATCTTGTATTCCTTTTCCTCAAGAGGACTGCGTGAAAACATGACCCGGTCTTGGCGAAGAATAGAAGAAGCTCATCTTGAGATTCCAACACGTTTCTTGTTCGATGGATGTATGCACTTAAGACTGGGTTATTTGTATAGTGGATTTACATATATAGATATACTTTTACATATAGACTATAGAATGAAGTATCGATATGTCGCTAGGCAGATGGAGATACTTAGATATTTCATCCTAGTCACATAAATATAAAATATATAGAATATGTCGTGGACAGGAACAAGGAAGGAAAGGCCGAGGGAAAGAGGTTCAATCAGATGGTTGCAAAGTGGCTCAACCGAAGCGCGTTCGTTGTGGAATGATTCTGGTGCATGCGAGCTAGCATCATGACACACTGCTGTTAGCGTGTCAGCAACATCGAAATGGTAGGCCACACATTCTCTCAGCACACATCCCTCCTTGCCCAACTAGTTTTCGCCCCCTTCCCATTGGCCTCAAGTATTTATATAATGTGATGATCACCCCTCAAAAGAGCTTCACATCTTAAAAAGGACCAACCTTTTTCCGGTCCAAGGCTGTACCTTGTCAGCGCCCCGACCAAAGCAGTACAACTTAGAACCCGAATATCTCTTCCACGATATCGCAAACGATGTGGGATGATATGTTTGTTGAATATGTGGAGCTGAGGGAAAAAACAACAACATGAAAAACCACATCCTTTTTTTCCATTAAAAATGGCCATAGATTGAGAAATTTAAAACCCCACTACACCTCAGGGGGATGATCTAAGGACGTGAAACTGGAAGAGGTGAAGATGGAACCGATGGAACCCGTCGAACCCGATGCTCAGCTGTTTCAGCTGCTTGGTATGGTGGATAAAGGGTACACATGGTCTGTGGGTCTGTCAGAAAATGGGGGACACCTCAAATTAACCATGTAAATGGCAAAAAATCATGGGTAAACAGGTAAACATTGAAATTTGAAATAACAATTTTTGCGATAAACCCACGAAAAAATATGAAGTTGATGGTGGTGACGAACCTTTGGTTGTCCATACTTCCACTCAACTCCTGTTTTGAACCGTTCACATGAGGAACTCTGAGACTGGAAAGAGGCAATCTTTGAGCACCTTCAAGTGAAAATTTAGGCCAGAAACCTCAATCTTGGATGCTTCTTGGGTATGATGTTCCCGATTATTGCAATTGACTACCACGAAGAGAAAAACCTCATATGAAGCAACCATAAGCGAGTCTATTTGTTGGTATCCTGCTTATGTGTTTCTTGCATCTCCATAACGATCTATGTTTCACGACGAAAATTCCAAGTGTCAAACACCTGTGACGAAATTTTCTCCGAGGAACGCAAATGGTGTAGAAGATGCAGATGGAACCACTGAACTGTGCCTTGTTTTTACGATCACACCTGCAATCCAAACATATCCGGACCCCAGATGCAGACATCATCACCGCTTCGCATGCAAGGTTTAATACGGATTTTATTGAATAGTCAAACGTGGTCGGCGGAAAAAAATGGGGATAGCAACGCTGTGAAATGAGAATACAACCAACAAAGGATTTGGTTGGTGGTTTCCGATACGTAATGTGGTAAACTTCAAATTTCGGATGGATTCAAAACCAATCTTGTGGTAAGTCATTGGGGATGGATTTGGAGGATGTTTCATTCCATCCCTTGAACTTCAAGAGGGAAAAACACGAGCCACACATTCAAGTGTCAAAAAGACCTACCAGCAGCTTACAACCTTCGAATCTTGGACTTAACTGACTTGACGGAAAATGACTGGCAAAGACCGATGCTTTCCTGTAGATATTCGGATGGTTGAGCAGATTTCACTGAGGTTTGTAGATGAGGTGCGCTACTCACAGCAGAGCTGTTGCACCTCGATCCGAACATCAGTTTTTTTTTGGGGAATTTACCACGAAACATGGTGATAGAAATGGTGACATGCTGGAGACATGTGAATAGGTGTGATATAGCCAACAATCTCCATTTGGGATCATCTGGGTGTGTCTGAACATGGGTATCCTCTGAAAATGACAATTCAGTAGGAAACAAGAGTTTTGAAACTTCGGGATTTTGGGATCACTAGTTTATTTTTATACAACCCCCCTTGGTGGATGACTTGAAGGAAAAGACTTTCATTTGTGTAAGTCGAGGTATGTAAGTAATAGAAAGGTGAAATATCGTGTTTGGGACAGGTCATACTTCACCAACTCTGAGATATCCACCATCCCTGAATTGGTTCAGGGGAAAATCTGCAGTTGACAACCAAGACTTGACGCGGACAATTTTATCGTTTCTTGTGAGATCTTGTGAGTTGTCCCTCAAAACCACCGAGATGTCCTGCTTCATCAGCCATTTCTCTGGCTGAACTCCACTTTTTTTGTTGGGTACATCGAGTTACACCCCCGAATTTTCACAAGGAACCTATATTTATGGCCATATCCAAGTTCTGAGAATGATCTGGCAGAGCCCATAGAATCTTGGTTCCACGTTTACTGTCGGGGGTTATCTCCCCAGTTTCAGCCCCACTTCTGGGGTGCAGCGAGGTGATCGGCTGCAAAATGGGAAGATGGTCGAGGAAGAGGTTGAGAAGATTGTGACAGGAGCCTTGGCAGATGAGCAGATGGCGGATGGGGCAGATGGGACCACACACAGGATTAGCATAGATCAATAGCAGCAGCTTACATGATTACTCTCACTCCATTAAAAAAAAACTGTTATTCAATGCTACTTAATTTTGTTTGCTACAATATGGAGTGACATTAATTCATCATTTGTTTGAAGCAGATCATGGAATTTTGGTTGAACAATGCCCAAGTGATCGCTTCGGTTATTTTTTCCGTCAAGAAAATGGGGAGGTTTACCAAGGAAAATATGTGTCTATGCGCTCCAGAAAGATTGGTTGATGGTTTTATACGGAGACACGAGCCCATTTGGTCCAGTCCGCAGGGTGGTCAGGGAGATTTTCACTTATGAACTGAATGGACCAATCTTTCAACAAACGGAAAAATACAGGAGTTACGGTCTAAAACAGCAAGGTTTATCAGGCTTTCACCTAGAAACATGGCGATTTGAACACCATCTTGTGATGAAACGTGGCTAGCCACGGGACATCGCCATTTCTGAGGGTACGAAAATAATCCGCACCTGGATACTTTTTGAGAGATTGCGTTCTCTGGAACATCCAGCATAGGGATCTCGAAACAAGGAATGTCATTTTCCCAGGTAAGATTGACCCTTTGAAGGCGGATTGGTTGAAGATTGAGGCGCGGTGGCCTGGGATGGGGGTTCGTGGTGAAAAACATGAGCTTTGACATGAAAAAAGTGTGTGTTTCTGGGTGTTTTTTTCCCATAGAAATGACATACTGCAGTTTGCTGGATCTCTTGAAGTCTTGGAATCTCTTTGATCCATAGATGTTGATCTGACCTTTTGGAATGCCAGGTCTTTCAGATGAAGAGTTTCCAGACTCACCAGATGACCTACTACAGCTCAGACAATCGCCGACTGCTGATCCTGAAGATGGCGCAAGAGAGGCCAGGGATCCAGATAAGTTGCACCCCCCATGGTCCACTGGCATATAAGGACTGTAGATAAAAAGCACTTGCTATGCCAAGAACCACCACAATCCATAATGATGACATTGGTCATAATTCACTATGATGATACCTGGTCCAATCTAAACGTTGTGAAGGTTTCATCATCGCGATCATGATGATCCCGATGATTTTCCGGTGACCTCTTGATGCTTTTCGACTGCACCACGGCTAGGCTACCTGGACGGCGATTGAAACTGCGCGCCAAGGTGGAGAGGGTGCCACCGTGCTTCCGGAAATTCATGCGTCATTTCAACACCCGCAACGATGGCATGAGCATCCGGGTGAAGTCTCCGAAGGGCTTCCTAGGCAGCTTCAAACGCAGCCGAGGACGCGCTCGTGGCTGAAGCGTCCAAAGAGACGAGGCACCAGCCGTGCCAGATTTTTAATCGGGCCACATCTAGTTCAAGGATGCCTCCCTTTTTTTGGGGAGAAATCTTCTTGGAATTTTCCTTGCATGGATTCGGCCCGGCCGTGGGTGCTGAAGAATCCGTGGCAACTGTAGCGGCAGACAGAAGGCCAATCGTTTGACAAGAGGGAGGGTGCCTTATTTGTAGAGAAATGGACCATGTGCATCCTCCAAAAAGTTCCGTTTTCGCAGGAGCTGGTTTGAATGCATCTACTTTAATGTGGCTAGTTGCAAATGAGTTGATGAACGAGTTCAGAAAGTCCAGCTTGGAACATCCAGTTACAACTTGGCAATGGGGTGTGTTTGATGATTCCACACCTGGGATTTCAACTACTTGGGGTGCAAGTCCACTTAATCAGCCGGTATACCGCGATAGTTGCATGGTTTATATCGCAAGTTATGGGTGTGATTTCACAATATTTCATATTGGTTGTCAATTTGCCACAGGTATGACATGAGTTGAGCCGCCTTTCTCAGGACCAACCGGAAAGGCCTGCTGTGGCATGGGATTTGTGCCCGCTGGACAGCGAGGACTGGGATTGGACGTGGGTTTGTCTGAATGGGTATACCCGCTATTATAGCCATTTTAAATCCATTCAATATGCCACCCCAAAATGGCAATTTTTCATGGGGAAAATGAAGATTGAACCATCGGATGCAATGGGGTAGCCTATTGTCAGACCCAAGTTGCCACGTTTAGCTGGGACGCACAGGAGTCCTACGTGACGGTGGGAGAGTTGTTGAAGGAGGAGGTGGGTCATGGCGAAAAAGGGCACACAACTTTGGCACAAACCGTTGCAGTGGTTTCCCAACCGAGAATGATTGGTATCTATTTTGTTCTATTTATATATGTTTTATCATCTGATACAGCATATCATATCATAATATCATACAATATTATGAAGCATATAACTATATATTATATATATTGTACTCTACGTATATATATATATATATGTACATAAACATAGAATAGGAATGTATAATTATATATATATATATATGCATATATATATACATGGTTTACACATGTTCCTGAAGGTTTGCTTACGGGTTTTAGTTCGCCAAAGCCTCCGGTTTTACGTTACCCAATGCGGGAAATACGGATCACTGCGCTGTTTCTAACCACTGCTTAATGAGATTCTCATCAGAAATCAGAGCAGCAAGATCTCTGTTGTCGTCGGCAAACAATTGATAGAACTGCATACTTTGTTGGTTTCGGCGTTGTTTCGACCCATTTTCATATCTGAAATACTGATGTTGTTGATCGTCCACCCCCATTCTTGGCTAGTTCTTGGTGATTGCTTGCGTGGATGTCAAAAAAAATCTGACTTTTCGGGTACATCATTTTTTGCCTCAACGCTCCACTGAACAGAATCCCCAAATAGATGAGATATAGAAAATCCCGAATTTGAACAGGTGATTTTTTTCCCTTATAACTTCCAAATGTCCAACTTTAAGCCTTTAATTTAAGCCAGACTTTTGAAACCTATTTCTGAACTTTCCCTAGGTGGAGATGCGTCCCTAGGCTTGGGGACCTTGGACTTTGGACCTGTGAGACCTGTCCCGCCTCTCAAGGCGTCCAATCAGCTCCATGCCGATCCCAAAGCGAAGGGAAAGAAGGCCAGGTAATGCCAGGTGTTTTATGATTTTGATGGGGATCATCATGGAAGATCGTTTTTGGGGGTAACCATGAAGATCATGAAGGAAATCTGGGGATGTAGTTGATATATGATGGTAGGTTCATGATTTCTTCAGGGGTTCTACTTGTACGACCCTTTAGAGAAGCATTGAGGGTTTTCATGTCAACCATGAAATGGGCGATCATGAAATGTAAGGATCGCTTTAAGGATTTTCCAACAGGTCACGAAAGCTAGCTTTTGCTAGCTGAAGTCCCTCTTGCTTTAGCAAGGTATTGGGGGGGCTGGAATCTCCAATCCCATGAAACTTCATGAGTTATAC
>BGPT01000002.1:1102982-1133469 GCA_003297045.1 Symbiodinium sp. clade C Y103
TGGTGTATTATTGGGGATGATTGGGCATAGAACAATCATCATTGATTCAAGTAATCTTTATCTTCCCAATGATTGTTGATGATTGACTTGGGATGATTTGGGTGTGCACTGCGGTGCAATGGGCGCTCGAAACCCCAATTCCTCAGTGGGTTGACGATTTGGATCACCCACACCTCGGGGCCGAAGCACGGTTGGAATGGCGATGGGATGGACCAGTTGGGATGATCAAGCTCCGAAGTCAAGGACTCAGTTGGGTGTCTACGTTCCAGTATGAAAACCTGGCAAGGGAAAACCCCCCATCTTTTCTAAGTCGACATGGGCCATGTGTCCAGCGCTGATGTTGTCTGACAAGTATTCAAGTTGTGACCAACAAAGTCCGAACGCCCCTCTTGGAAACTGGACATGTCCTCGTACACATGAAAGAAAGTCAAGAGAAACTGTGCTATGGAGCCGCTTTAAAACTTTTCTGTTTCTATCATATCATTCTTCTGATGAAGGAGTTTGATGTAGAGATACATCCCATCCCAAGATAGGTGTGGTGTTCCCTCGCGCCAGGTTCCGGTCGCAGCGGAAACGGGCCGCTGCTTTCGCGTGACCATGTACAAGGTCGGGTGCCCTCACAGCGACGCGGAAATGATGGGTTTACCCTCTGATAATTTAGATTAATTTAACATAGCTATTGAAAATGGCCATTTATAGTGGATTTTCTATGATTTTCCATAGTTATGTTAGTTTACCAGAGGGTACAACCATAGTTGTAAGATGTTGTAGGGGCTATGTCCTGACCTATGGGAGTACTTTTCATGGTTATATCATGAAGAGCCAAATATCACCTGATTTCAGATCGGCGAAGTATCGTAATTTCGTAAATCGGAGTCATAGCTTGGCTCAAGAATAACTGCAAAATGGTTGAAAGATGGTAAAGGTGGTAGTGACTCTGGTAGTGACTTAGCAATGAACATGACCTTGAGACATAGCTGGGGCCGTAGCCATAGAATCGCATCGTGGCCCATCTGGAGTCATTCCGGAAGTCATTCCCAAAACTCACACTTCCATCAGCATCGGAAACGCTCCTGGTATGACGACAGAAGATCAATCAATGGATGTGAGGAGGATTTTTAGATGTATCAGAGATGCGAAAAGATGATTTATATTTATCAGAGGTGCTTCAGGGATTTCTGCCAACCCCTCTGGAAATAGCAACGACACATTCAGCAATGAACAAAAAATCCTTCAAAAACGTCAAAGATGTGTTGGTTCCATTCCAAAGTTTGGAAGCGAGTCACAACAAGCACAAGAATTTTGTCGGCAGAAACAAACAACTTCTGTTTTTGAGATAGTCACTTTGGAGATCTTTGAATTGGTTGAAGGAAAATCTGCAGGAAAATCACATGCTTGGGGGTTTGAAACGATGTTTTCCGGCACAGATTTTCCCAACCTCAACCCATCAGGAGCGAAAGACGGCGGAAGGTGAGGTTCTTCGGAGGTACGGCAGGGTTGGATTCTATCATCAAAGATGGGGATTCAACTGGTTGTACCCTTTGAAAAGCCTGGAAATGCCAAAAATTTCCAGCTGTAGCAGGAAATTCATCCTGTAAAATTGACCTGGGGAGTTTCCAATGCAGCGTTGGTCCCTCCCGGTGCGTCCACAACTTGTTTGCTTTTCTTGGATTGTTGGACCAGCAAAGTCGTAGGGTTTTGTGGCCTGGGAAACCAGTGGTATAGTTCCAGAGGACCCTTAGAAATTAATCTTGGGCATGGGGTTTCTCCTAGACTGGCATCACGGGGTTCTGGAGAGAAGCTTCACCACGACATTCCACCCCCCAGTTAATAAAGTCAGGCTGTTTCCGAAGAATTGGTGACCCTTTTCCAACAGCTGCAGATGTCGCATGTTCTATTTTCAGTAGTTGGAAAGCATAGATCACAAATTCATGATAGGTATGTCTGATGAAACCATTGGATTTTGAGGGTTTCCCCGAACTGGAGCTCCGCAGCACCTCTCTAGAGGCCTGTGAACTTTGGGGACGCGCGACCCACGTGCCGCGGGCGGATTGGGGATTGGGGTTCGGACGGATTTCACCACCGAAAAAGGGGATAGGGCACCAGCCACAAGTGGGATACAGTGGGGATATCATGAAATATTACGAACAACAATGTCGGATTTGGGTGTCTGAAAGTGGTTGATATACCAACATTTAGGGCTGTTTTAATAGGACAAAGGAGGTTTCAAACCATCAACTTTGGGTCCACCCCTATTTTCAGACAAACCCACATTTTTTAAACTTCTTCCGCTGAAGCAGGAAAATCCAGAAAGACCTAAAAAAGATCCAAAAAAGAATTTTGGAGAACCCAAAGTTGCCCAGTGGCAACAGCCATGTAGCATTGAATCATCCCGTGCCAATGTTTTATTGTGCTCAGCTACATTCCCTTGTCGTTTCCCAGCTGCCCTGCAAGGTACACAGATCCCTTAGACGAGGACACAGGGGCGCCTCAGAGATCGGCCTCCGGCAAGAAGGTGGCGGCAGGGCCATGCAGATGGAATGGTGAAGATGTGATATACGCAGTGCCTTTTTCACCCCCTTTGGGAGAAATGGTTTTTGGATACTCCGCAAATGGTCTATGGGCAAATGGGGTATGGTCTCTTTTGGGAGTTAAGGCATGAGATTGGGATTCACTGTTGCCACCATTCACTGTTGGGGTGCAGAGTGGCTAACATGAGCTAGCTCATATGGCTATCAGATGCTTCCAAGATTGCAATCCGTCGAAATTCGATGGTGTGATAATACTAACCATGCCACTCTCCAGCTGAAAAACTGGATGACTCTGAAATTTGTGCCCCTTGGAAAGGTGGCAACGGCCGATGGTAAACAAGATAAAGTTGGGATCGATGCTCAAACTCCTCCAGGGAGAGGTTCCATCACTATGATTTTTCAGCCAAAAGTTGATCGCTTCTCCAACGTCAGTTTGAACAGAGGGGATCATCCGGGACATCCCGCATTCCTAAGTGATACATCACCTTGATCATTGACCTCGATTTTCCGGAATGAGCGCCATGGTCAGCTTATAAGTTACTCAAGTCTCCAAGAAAGGTTCAATTTCAAGCCACATAAGGGTCGATCCAGAAGGGTCAGTCAGCTGCAGGGCAAAGGATCACCTATGCCTGATGAGGACATCGCCACACCAAACCAGTTTTCGAAGCATTGCATTGGCTTGAGGGGGACAGTTACTGGAACCAATGTTTTTTTTAAAACATTAACCATCAATTTGCCTGGTTTTGTTTTGACATTTCCCTTAGTGAAAATTCCGGGAATGTCGGGTCAGTGTTGACTGCAGGGTAAACGTGCCGTGTGTTGCTTGCAAGCACCAAAGACCACAAGTGACCATGTTTACAATGCCAGTCTTTTTTTTTGGCGCACTTAAGTCACTTGTGACCGTATAGCGATCAATGAAGCACACCTCTTACCGGAGTTCAATGACTGTACTATACCTAGTCTATTCCACGATTGCATGGGTTATATGACTCTGGTTTTAGGGGTTATATCCCAAATCATGGAGGTTCCAATCCCATAGTATACCACAGTTATATTCATCAAACCCCAGTCCTGCATCCCAAATCCTAGTCAGCTTCTGAGCTGCTGGGGCTGTGACTTTGATCATCACGTCGTGACATCACCGGAATGATGCGTAGTGGTGTGCTGCCACCGTGGTCAGGGGCGGTGCACTTCTTTTGGGAAGCAAAGAGCTATTTCCAGGTTTGTGAATTCCAATAATTTAGCCAAAAGCACTCAAAGAATAAACTGTACAATACACTCTTCGATTTGGGACCATCCGAGACTACCATCTTCCATGGGCAGATTCACCTTTTGTTCCGTCTTGGGTGTTGATTCTTCGAAGGGATTCATAGCCCCAATTCCAAAGGTATCGTTATCATTCTACATCATTTTACCAACTAAAGCTGCAATTTGTTGTTGCTTATCACCCCATTTTTCTTGCTTGCACTCATGTGACTTGTCTTCCGGAATTTCCACTGCTGATGTACGCCCCATGTTTTTTGAGTTCGACCCCCATTTTCGTCCCAAATGTTGGTGTGTTATCATTATCACTCCATGTTATTTGGTTACATGAACCAATACAGACTTCCAGTGGCTGACCATTTTTGCTTCGTCACGCCATGGAAGCAGACGTGCTTTCCGACTGCTTAGATATGGATGATGGACCAATTGTGCAGTGACCCCTCTGCAGATAAGACATGGGGGTTGTCCTACCCGGTTTTAATTGGGGACTATTATGATCCATTACGGGAATCCTATCAACCAACCGGCAAACATGGATGGCAGAGCATTTTAAACATTTCATTACATAGGCGTCTACAATATATCACATTTTCCCTGCTTAAATCATATTTTTGATGGTAAATAAATCATCCAATTCATATGGCCATATCACAAACAGTTGGCTATAATTATATCCCCAATCTTAGTATATAGTTAATTCATGTTAATTCATTCTCCCTATTTAGTTCCGCTTTTCTTGTAGGTAGATTCCCATTGCTCCGAGCAAACGCCACATTTTTCTCAATCTTCTCACTTACATTCACATTCTTCGTAGTTGCATGAATCCAATTTTGTGATGGTAAAGCCTAATCGGCCTAATCATTGATGAATGTATATCCCCATTAAATACCCAGAACCCCCTCCATGAGAGCAATTTTTTTCCACTTCAATCCCCAATTTTCGATGGAGAAATCCCATCCGCCAGGAGCTGGAGCCGCCCTTCACTGGCCACGAATTCCTGGATGGCGTCATCGGAGACGACGGTGCGGCTGTGCTCGGAGGTGAGAACGGGTGGTGGATGGGGTCAGGCTTCAGCAGCAAAAACTGGTGATTTTCAATGAAAATGATGGAGTTCATGGGGGAAATGATGAATTCAATGGTGAAAACGATGATTTTGATGTGGAAGATGGGGATTTCACTTGGGAAAAGGAGCAGAAAAAAGAACAGAATTCCATGGGTTCTTTTACCCATCAAGGGGGGATGGTCATCCTCCCCTGCTGATGGTGGGATGCCTATACCCCATATGCCCTATGCCATGTTTTGACCATGGCACAAAAAAACGCGTGTTTGAAAATGGATGGACTACCACCCAAGTGATTATCTTAATGGTGAACTGGTGCATTGCGGATGCAAGCCCGTCAAAACCCAAATGGAACTTTCTGGCAGGGAATTTCACCATCTAAATCAATCCAAAAGATCATTTAAATGCTATCTGACATAGATCCATCATCCATTGATCATAATATCATTTTTTCCCTATCCCTGACATAAATCCGACTAGCCTCTTGATTTATGGAAAACCACCATAATTTTGAATAGGTAATTCATTTAAGATGGGCCATTTCCCATCAGACTTCAGCCTCACTGTGCTTTCCGCGGAGCAAGGCAATGACGACTGGCTGCTGCCGGTCCATTTGCTTCCGGCCATTTACTGGCTCAGGCCGAGTGCAAACCCCGGTGAAACCCCATGGCTCTTTTTGGGATCATTTCCACTTGAAATGTACGTTGAAACCCAGTTTTTTTTGTTTTTCATGACGAGTTTCCAGTCGAATTTCCCGTGGAGCTGAAACGAGAGAAACCAGACCGTTGCCCATGTCTCAACTGTGATGCCTTGTTGTTTGGAAATAGGGTTTTTCAGGACTTCACCAGCATAGGAGCGAGACAATTGTTCTTTGGCTTCCACGAGGAACACAGGTATTGTTGATACTCCGGTAGTTGTTGTCTGTGATATTCCCATGAGTCTTGTTGAGACCCCCAAGTTTTTGTTGGTTCCATCCTTACTTGGTCACATCCCAATTTGTTCCTGTCGAATCTCATTTTTGTTGGTTAAGCCCCTGACTTGGTTGCGTCAACTGCCCAAACTTTGGGGCTTTCACCCATCACCCCCAATTTTGTGGCTACAAATGCCAAACTCCCAGTGGTGGGGCTTCCCTATAGGCTAGAGGATGTGACCAAGCTGGAGGGCAGCATTTGGGAAGCCTTGCAGCCTTTGGAGATTCCCTTCAAAGTGGAAGGCTGAGAGTTTGGGTCCAAGAAACCTCGCTGGAAGGACCTGAAGATTTGGGGAAGCAGCCACTTTCAAAGGTTGAAATGAGAACCAACAAGACTTCAAGAGGAAAACAGGAAACCATGTGATCCATGAAAACTGAGCCGACAGCAAGCAGCAGAATTCAACAGAACTGGTTCTCTCCGACACGTTGGGCAGCTTTGCCCCACCTGCATGTCATATGGCCAAAGCGCTATGGCCTCGAAGCCCCTTAAGGGGGAGACCTGATGTGAGCAGGGAGAAATGGCAGTGTGGAAACCAGGGTCTGGGTTGGGGCTGGTGAATCATCTGGGATCCACGGATTGACAGCCACTCCAACTTTGGGGGTCATCATTTTTGGTTGCTGTACATATATATATATATATATTATATGTATATATATATATATTATATGTATATATATACATTATATTATATATACATATATATATGTATACACATACACATGTATCCATACATATCTTGCATGTACATATTATAAACGTACATGATACATGCAGAATCAAACACTCCCACTCTTGAGACCTATCCATTCTTGAGTCACCTTATTGTTGATGCAGGTGAAATTGACTCCCTTTTCATTACTATTGTTTGGTGTGAGCTTGTTTGTTGGCGAAAGCGAAGGGTTGTTGGTTGCATGCCCATTCCTATTGGTGGAACACCTCATATGTTGCATCATGTGTTGTGGATTGATAATCTACTGCATAATCTACTGATCAGGTTTCCAGTGAAAATTGCTTGGCAGAAACCGCTAGATGAGTTGGTAGCACCGCCAAGTCCCCAAAGCATCTGCCACGAAAATCCATTTCGTAGGCGAGGGAGACAGGTTTGAGAAGCTGAGAAAAACCAAGTTTCGGGGATATGCAGCAAAAAAGAAATGTGAGTAGCTAGCCGCTTCTCCACATGAGCAAGTTGGGTAGCCCAAACTGGAACAGTTTGATTATTTTGCAAATGCAAAAAAATCGAAAATCACCAACACTTGTGGTTCCCATGGCCATTCATACACCCGCATCATGGATGCCCGTTCTCGGCTTCAGAAGATCAACGTCCGACCACGGCCAGCGCTCCATCGATTGCCGCTGATTCACGACTGGAGAGCCTCGACCCAGCAAAGCGTAGCATAGAGAAGCTCCCAGGGGGGTCACAATGATGTGCTTCATGCGAGATATTTTTTGGGGGTGTTATACAACTCATTATTAACTACATGGAAGTATACACATAAAATCATATATATATATATATACATACGAGATGGGATGAGACAAGATCTGCCATTCCCTACCAAATCATTGCAAAGGGGATTGGCCTGCGCCCGAATCAACGTTGATTCATGGTGCAAAGCCTTCAGGTGAATCTTATCTCTCTGGTGCGGTGTTGACGCGCACAAGTGGATGGATTCGTTCACAAAATGACCAGTTTTTCCCTCATACGCCATTGCGGTATACCCATGAACAACTGGTTGTGAAATGGGAATTTTCATCATCAGGAAAACTTGGGTTTTCGTCCGGCCAATCCTTTTGTACTTTGAGTCTAAACTACAAGTCAGAGGTTTCCCAAAAAATTGGGCACCCCCAAAATCCCATTTAGAAATTCATTTTCTCCATCACAATTGAACTTTATTTTGGGGGTTTCTCCCGATTCTTGAAGAAACCTACAACGAAAGATCAGGTGTCAGTGCAGGATTTGAGTCTTCAAAATTGCCTGTTTGGCTGTTGGAGCCGAAAAACTCGAGGGTTGAAAGCTGTGGGATCCCTTCCCAAATCCCAAGGATCATCGTTTTCCAAGTTTTGACATTTTTCAAAGCTTTTCCAAGTTCCCCCGTTATTCCCTCCATGCCAAGTTCCCGTGAAGAAATTCAGGCGGCCATGAACTTCATCATGAAATCGATGGTCGTGCTTGCACAGTGGAGTCTGGCTTCCTCCTTGGAAGCAGGAGATCTCGGAGATATGTTCGGCGTTTTCCCACGATATCATTTTGGGATTGATGTTGGAATGGGTCCACTGGGATGAGCTCTGTGATGGTTCGGATTTTTCTTTGACTGGAAGTGCGGATAGAGAACAGAATGATTACTTGAACTGAAATTCAAAAGGCAGGACACATTTTGAAGATCATTTATTTTGGTCGATAGGTAGACCTATTGATGCCTCTCACATCCCATCTCTTTTTCACAACGACGCCCAGGAGACTGTGCCTTTGTAGGGGCCTATGGTGACAAGGCCCGGGGGACCCGGAACAGCCCGGGAAACCAGCCACCAGCCTTTCAGCTGGGAGGAAAGGGCCCACAATCGCCAGGTTGGTTCATAAGTTTATATCTGTATCTATATACTATATATATATATACACGCATCTATATATATATATATCTATATCTATATCTATATCTATATCTATATCTCTCTCTCTATATATATATATATACATATATATATATATATTTATTATAAGCAAGTGAACTACAGTAGGGGTTATGGTAGATATATCGGATCAATGAGATGTTAAAAAAGGGGACTATAAACTAACTTGTATTTGGGGCCATTGCTGTAGAGCTGTATTCTTACAGCGGCAGTTGAGTATGCAACAAATTGAGGGACCAACGCCCCAGCGCGCATATAGGCGCACAGACACCAGAAATAAGGCTGTGATTCAAAAGATCCTAATTTTGGAATGGTGTAGGCTGGCAAATTTTCGGCAAGTGGATTATACATAGTCATCGAACCCCCCCATAGCCCATTAAAAAATCTCTATCATATCCACACATACTCAAAAAATATAATATGTGTGTATACATCACATACATATCAGGCATCTACACACCATCTACCAATGACACCTCCTGACATTGCGGAACGGTCCATTCCCCGGGTGGCAGGACGATTTTGCCCTTGTCCTACTGGAAGATGCCGACGACCAGATCTACGTCACTGACGAGATTCTTCCCAGCCACTGGCGTTCGACACCTGCCTGGCCCTCTGTTACATCATCAAAATGTGGGATTCAACTAGTCAACCAAGCAATCCAACGGGAATATGGGGATATAATGGGGATATGATGGGGATGCAGCTTACCCAAGAATGATATGGATATTTTCTGGAAAAAAAAAGGCGATCAGCCGTTGTGACTGATGTCCCTGTGGGGTTGCGAACCTCTGCTGGCCGTCACCACAAATGATGGTCGTGTGTTGTGTTGGGGGATTATCCCCAACATGTGTGTATTTCTGATGTAAGAATTATGATATTTCTGTGGGTGGCAGTGGCTCCTTCCAAAAATCTTCACGGCCAACCTTGACCCGAGGTTGGCAAGTGGGTCGACGCAAAGGAGCACGTCAAGGATGCCAAGAGGGGGGCAGTGCGCTACTCAGTTGGATCTTCCCTTGCCACCAGCATCTCCACCAGCATGGGGGGATTTTTTCCATGCTTTGCTTCTCAAAAAATGGAGAGGCAACTCAATTTTTTTGGGCTTTGAATTGGATGCTTTTCCCATTGGCTTCCTGGCCCGTCTAGTGGTGTTCCGGAGGTTGAAATTTTCGTTGCCTCATGGCAATTCTAGCTTCTTCTAGACTCCAAGCTGGGTGAATTTCCCAAAAACTCATGGTTTCCTCATCCTGACCCCCAGGTGCTCCGCAAATCAGACTTCCAGATGCAGGAGACGTGTGGAATCCTAGAGCTTCTGACCCATTTCTGTGAAAAAACTGATAGGTTGTTGGGCCAGGGAAAAAGCGATGATCCTCGTCATGAGTGTAACTGTGTGTCTATGGGTATGTATATGTATATATATATATATACACACTATATAAACACATACATGATACAAAATAGCGATTTACATGCTAGATATATCTAGAGGAGTCTCCAAGGCTGAAAATTCCTCAAGTTCTCGAAGGCCAGGGGAAATTTGCCCCCAACTCCAAGCTGAAATTCGATCCCAACTGGGCCATGCCAATTCCGAATGTTTTTTTTCGGGGTTATTGATCCCAGGTATCCCAGGTATCCCATAAAGGATCTTGTTACATTACATCCCCAAAATGGACTACCCCCTTTGATGGTGAAACTTCCATGTTGATGCGCTCGCCGAGGTCCCTGATTGCCCCGGTGGCTTTGACAGCCTTCAAGGGCAGCCCCGCGTCTCCAGAGGTCTTGTGCAGCATCAGCATGGCAGGAAAAGGCCGGGATGTTTCTTTTTTGGGATAAAGCGACTAGTGGTGAAGGAACAATCTTCCTGAAGATTGTGTAGATATTTTTGTTTTGGAATATGTTTGAGACATTTTGATGGCAGGTGGTGAAGGTTGATGTAGCTTGATCTATAAATTCTTCTTGGACTTTTACAGACTCAGAAGGTGAGGTAGATAGCTTAGTGGGATGCGCCGCTAATGGTTCCACCATCCCCGTTCGGGGTATTTGTTCGATGATGGCCCAATGAATCCAAGTCTTGTTACCCTCTGGTAATGCAACGGTTTGCTGTGGAAAATGCCCATTTCAACAACCGTAAATCATCTATAAATGGCCATGGCTTCTATTTACTTCACGGTAGACAGGAAAGCCCTATAATGAATTCTATCCACACGAAACGCGCGCCCATGTTTCTCCCCCTGCCCGTGCGCGACCGTTTGCCTTGGGGCGATGTCCGACCTGCTAAAGCCTGCTGGTCAACCAGACCTTCCAAAGTACATGGTAGGAAGTAAGGGTAATCATCCCCAAGTTATCTTCTTTTCTAAATGATGAATTGATTAATTGCATATTATATATATATATACATATATATACACATGGTATTAGTATGTATATTATATGTATACATACATAAATTCTCCAAAGTTGCCTTCCCCCACAATCTAGCACCTCCCTTTTTTCTCAATTGGGCGGCACCACTGATAAAAGGTTTAGGATGCCATCCAGGTCAAGTCTCCCAATTTCACTGGTCATGAGCTGCATGGCCTGCTGGAAATCCCCCATTTAGTTCGATAATCTTCCCAGCGAACGAAACCTCCATGGAGTTCAGGAATTTCCCAGCTAGCCACCTGTACGGACACCGCAGGGGATTTCTGATCCGTTTTCCTGTTCTAAGAGGTCAGGTGATGACAAAGCCACGGTTTCCTGTACAGTCTTCCTAAGCCCTTCAATTTTTTTCCACACCCCCCTGGGAAGTGGAGAATCTCACATTATTTTTCTGCTTTATAGAATGTGGTGAAACCTTATACGCAGCTTTTACCAGCTGCTTTTTGTTTGATCAAGCCCAATGACAAACAACTTGGTTGCCATGATAGGTATTCCATATCCAAGACAGAAGGCAAAAACTACCATCCACCAAGATATACCCAGTATGACTAAAGGTTAGCCATAGAATTGTGCTATTAGTAGGCTTACCACTACACCATGGTTTTTGGTTACATAGATCAGCCCCACTACATAATGGTTTTTGGTTAGTACAGCCATGAAAAGAATCGGGGCACCTTCAAGATTGAATAGTCTTGGCTTTGCATCAGAATGGTTGAACAAACCATTTGGCAAGGTTAATGTGTAAAGCTTACGATTTCAAGAACATTCTCCAAGTCTTTTTCCTCTTATCATAATATCAACACAACAACAACAACAACAACAACAACAACAACAACAACAACAACAACAACAACAACAACAACAATCTCAACCCTGATATGTGCGATATTATCACAGCCGAAGAATAAATATCAGTGCATCATCGTCATCAGCATCCTCCTCCTCCTCCCCATCACTTTCAGTGTTTTGCCAATGTGTATACATCTACATACATAGATCAAGGATGACACCAAGTATATATGTACTACACTAACATTTTTGTGTTATAATAATAACTATCATTAATAGTAGTAGCAGCGGTATTACAGTCATACAGTCTTATCATCAACCATTGCTTATAGTCATTGATCATGTTACGATTGCAACCATTGTCAACCATTATATTCATATACACATATACATATTGATTATAGTCATTGATCATCGGTTATAGTCATTACATGTATATATATATATGTATATATTGATCATTGGTTCTAGTAATTGGTTATAGTCATTATAGTATCAGCAACCATTGATCAACCATAGGTGAATTTACGGCCCACCGGTCACCGAACACGCCTTCAAGGCTCCACAAGCTCGCGGCTACTCAGCGAGGTGATATGGGCGTTGCTTACGCTTGGTTAAAACCGGGGGTTGAACGAACCAACGTTGTACTATAAATTATTGTGTTCCGTATAAAAGGATAACTATATAGATATGTAAATATAATAATATATGATAATATATAATATATATAATAACATATGATAATATATAATATATATAATATAATATGATATATATAATATAATATGATATATATAATATAATATGATATATATAATATAATATGATATATATAATATAATATTATAATATAATATGATATATATAATATAATATATATAAAATAATATATATAATATATATGGTGTATATATTATATATAATATAATGTAATCTAATATGTATATATATAGTTAACATATCTTATATATATAAAAGATATATATATATATATAATATATATAAGATATATATAATATATATATAAGATATATGATATATATAGGATATATAATGTATGATATATATATGATATCTATACATATGATATATATATATGATATATAGTATAATATAATATAATATAGTATAGTATAGTATAGTATAATATAATATAATATAATATAATATAGTATAATATAATATAGTACAATACAATATAATATAATATAATATATATAGTTAACATATCTTATATATGAAAGATATAATATATATAAAAGATATAATATATATATAAGATGTAATATATATATATATAAGATATAATATATATATAAGATATATGATATATACAATATATAATGTATGATATATAAAATATATAATGTATGATATATATATAACATATATATAATATAACATATACCTATATAATGTAATACATATATAATACAATATATATATAATGTATAATATAATATATATAATATAACATATACCTATAGAATGTAACATATATATATATATACATACGTATATATATATATTGTAATATATATATATAATATAATATATATATATACATATTTCATAATGTGATACTATCGATAAAAGTAATATCAAATTTGATTCCCAATGGATCAAATTGTGATGAATCACTGTGTCTCTTTACCAATGAAATCTCTGGATTTTTCAGCAATGTTACACCGTTTTGATCACCCTTTGGGGCTGAAAGTGCTGGTCTTGGCAATGGAAAACCACCCGAGATCTGATAGACTATATAGCCTTTCTTGCATTTTATTATGATACTTTCATGGGTACTGAATTCTGACCCATTTATACTAGCCGTTGGAATACTGATATAGAAGTTGGATGAAGTTGGTAGAAAGGAACAACTCGTTCCAACCTCTTCCAACTGGCATATGATCATGGCACATGACTTCGCCAACTCACTGATACGCAATTTCTCACTTCAGAGATTTTCCAGTATGACGTCTATACCTGGAGAATCATCTGCTGAAGTGGGTTTTTGATGGTTTTTGTTCATTTGCTTCGATGACTTTGACCCATCTTCATGTTTCATGATGAACAGGCACATTTGGATATTCCCCTTAGAGTTGGACGGTTCATAGCAGCAAACGCGACTTGAATTCGTGTCTAAGAAATGACCAACATCATACCCGGACCCAGGGTCTGACAATTCATAGCTGGGGCTATCTTCAAGTTTGGAACCCCATTCCGTCCCACTGGTATTTTAAAACACACACATTTCCGCATCGATTTGTCTGAAAATAGGCTGTTTCCCCATCAACATTTTCCATGGCTATGTTAGTTTACCAGAGGGTATACCACCTGACTTGACCCTCACTGTGAACTCCGATTTTTTGGGCCATCTTCGTCAGGCGAATCTCATCGAGCTGGACTCGGATTCGGCGGAGTACATGGGATCCACCGCCGGCACCAAGGAGCCCAAGGGGCCGCCAAGGGGCCGCCAAGGGGGTGGGGGGTGGAGCATGGTTATCCAACAAACATGGGTTTTTTCAACCAACAAACATGGAGATACAATGGGTATATACCCTCTGGTCATTTAACATACCCATCAAATTAAAACCTCCATTTAGTTCGGGGATTCTCCATGGCTATGTTGAATAACCCGAGGGTAACCAACAATGATCTGGTTCTTGGTGGTTTCAATTTCTTTTGTTTCCAACCATAGAAATGAGAAGTTTAACTGCAATGACTCTATAATCCTTTTCAGGGTGTTGAACCCACTAGCAAGATGTGATGTAACCAACTGAGATGGAGATTTTCATTGGCAGAAGGGGATCAGAAGGATTCGAGCAAACTTAGGATTCAATCTGGGAGAATTAGGGAATTGACCAAACATTGAGGAAACTCATATGTAGCATGGAAATGCAATGGAATGAGAAACACACATTCAATATACCCTCTGGTAAACTAACATAGCTATTGAAAAGGGCCATTTCTAGGGGATTTTCCCGAGAGATGGTGATTTTTCCATAGTTATGTTAGTTTACCAGAGGGTATTTTCAATATACCACCCAGAAAAAGGGGGGGTTGCATACAGGGCTCAACCAAAATGTCCCCGTTTTCCAGGTCGAATCTCGGCTGAAATCTCCAGAGTTGGCATCTGGCAATTAAACGTGGCAATGGAAAGTCACCATTGACGATTTTTCATCTTAAAACCTCCATTTATGTGGGAATGTTGGATTTCCGATGTCTCGGAGGCCGAGCTGATTGAGAACATTTTGGACATGCGCAATTGGAGGAATGGCTTGGGTCGCAACTTGGTGACAAAGTCATCTAGCAGTTTTTTTTGGTCAACTATTGATCCCAACATATGGAGGTGATCCACATTGTGATAGAAACTGGGTACTTTTTGGCACAGGTGAGTGAAACCAACATGTGGCTGTAGTGTGAAAACCTGTGGTTGGCGAATGTTTTGGGAGGGTAAACTTATGTCATTATCCCATTGCCAGGGATTTTAGATAGTATAAGTCTGATTCAGAAACAAAGGTTTGGACCCAGAAAATATGTGGCCATGGCATGCTATGTACGGCTGTAAATTGACTGCCCAACATGGAGGGCCAAATTCATGGCTCCCAAGTCCTCAAGAGATCCAATACAATGCGCCACAGGTTTAAGTTCAGGCAGGTCTACAGTAAGTCTCATTTCAAGCTGTTGAATTCACTGCTAGCCCAGGCCAATTGGGCGGCTTCACTGTGGCTCATAACCACGGTGGCAACCATTCCGACACGATGACCACCAGCATGAAGCCGAACCCGAACATGACCATGACCATGACCACCACCCACCGGGCCCTCCACCACCTCCACCTCCAGAAAGCACCACCACACCTGCTCGGGGGCTGAGAGGGGGCAAGGTTGGGGTGATGCTGAATGCTTTCATCTTCCTATCAGAAATCACATCTTTTTGTGGAGTTTCCTACCAAGTGGTGTTTTTTTTGATTGCGAAGTTGGTTGGATTGGCTGGTGGCTTTCAAGATGCGTTGTCCAACTCTTTTCTTGGCATTCCCAGATCGATTATCTGCACCTGGCCAAGGTCAGGATTGGGCTTATCTCAAAATGGGCATACCGATGAGGGATACCAAAAAACCATGGCCATCAACTGGGGAACATTCTCCGCTTTTTGACCACCGCATTTTGGGGGGTTTCTTGACATTTTCAGGTGCCTCCCCTAAACGTTTAGAGTGGAAAAGCCAGCACTTGTAGATTCTTTTTTTGAACGGAGTTCCCCATGCGCTTTCCATTAAGTCATCCTTAAATATCCTTAAATCCCATTCAATGACCATTAAATCCCACTAATTCTGTTAGTTCACGCTAGGGTACTAGCCTCTTTATGATCCCATCAGAAAGGGTGGTCAGCCCAGCCGTGGACGCTCAGGTGCCTAAGACGGATTCAGGTAACGCTGCGGCCACGAGCATCCTGATGGGTCTGGAGGACCTAGGGGTGGAACTGTTGGGAACAGCAGCTGGGTGGAACGGGATCTCCGGTATATCCAAATGGGATGGTAACCCACAGAAAAGGGGATTTCACCAACTCAAATCGAGATATAGTGGGTATATGTGGGAGATGTCTCAAGATTGAGGCACCCTAAAACGGCGTTCCTACTAGGAATTCAATTTTGATGACTTTGGGGTCCCCCATGTAGGAACCTCCTTTACATCCCTATTTAATACCTATGTAACCACTATAGTCTCTATAGTGGTGGCATATTATGGACACATACCGAAAAAAAAACTTATACAAATTCAGAACAACTGCACCCTGAAGATGCCATAGGAGAAACTGAGCAAAGCCAAACAAAAAACTGGTGGTTACTCGATTACTCTAAAGTTTTCTGGGCACCCTCCCTGACTGATCCTGACTGGGTGCTCACAGTCGTACTGCCGAAGGGGATCGACAGACCGGCACTCTTCAAATCTCCGGGGCACGTCACAAGTCACAAGCAATCTTCTTATTTCGTTCCAACCAATTTGTTCAGTGATGGGTCAAATGTGGAGGCCCACTAGAGCCACAACAATTGTCGCTTTGAAATACGAATCTATACATTTTGGAGGGCCACGATTTTGACCCATAGATATTGCAGCATGATGTCCTCATATCCAAGACTATGCCGCTAAAACTGACTCAAGATGACATGGGGACATCAGATTAAAACTTGGAGAGTCTCCTGTATCCTGGGTGAATTTCCGCAACTTGACAGCGGAGCAATGGCAGAGGGGCCCAAGCTGCAGTTTGCAATTCCGGAGGGATGGCTGATCCGTGGGGCAGTGGCTTTGTGACTCCGGTCCACGCGAAAATCACAGTCTTCGACTGCCGCACTGGTCCTGATCTGGTCTCGATCTGGTCTCGAGGGGAAGGATGGAGCCCAAGCCTCCCCTGCTTCATTTGCTCCTGCAACGGTGAAGGATGCCTGGAGCCCTCTTCCAAGCCTAAAAGAACGATTTTTGCTGAGAGGCCTGGATATAGCCTTTTGGTGTTCAATGTGAAGTTAGGGTGCTATCTTCTGCTAATCAAACATGGCTGGCTGGAAAATTGCGGCTTTCATATTCTTTCTTTGGGAACATCTATGTATAAAATTGGGTACAAGGAATTCCCTTACAGGTTTGATTCATCTCCTACCATCCACAATTGACACGAAAAGAAAGCCATCTTTGGGATAACAGCTTTTCACGCGTTTTGTTTTTTTGCATGGCGAGCTTGGATTACCTGTCTGACTTCCAAGGTGCTCTGATGCTGGTGGTGCGGCTGCTGTAAGCAGGTGGGTTTACCTTTGTCAATGGTAAGTTAGCGCATAAAAATGTGGCATTTTTGATGGGGAGACTCATTTGTAGTCTATGGCAACCAGCTAAAAGGTTCATGTCATCCCGAGGTATTTAAGATGAACATAGATGAACCAAGTAGGTTTGAGGTAAGCTTGTTTCGTCATGTTGAGTTGTTCCAGCTATTTGCATCGCCTATTTTTGACCAGGACCAACATATACCAAGATATACCTGTCTCAAAGCATAGGAGAGATGGGTGAAAATCCAATCACCGTGTGGTGCCAATTTGGATCACAACTTTGAGCCAACTTTGATCCCTATCGGTGTGGGCATAAACCATCCCCTTTTGGTTGCTAAATGATGATTGACATCTGAAAAAGGTGAGGTCGATAGAGGAATGTCAGGAAAGGAGTGACAGGGAACATGGGTATTTACCCTCTTAGTTTAACATAGCTATTGAAAATGGTGATTTACAGTTGATTTTCCCACTAACCATGGTGATTTTCCATAGTTATGTTAGTTTACCAGAGGGTACAATCCAACCATAATGACCACATGGTTCCTTGACACAAATCTGATCGCCCGTTTTGGGTTGGGGTCAAGTGTCGCAATATGGGATGGTTTACCCCCAAACATCTAGTCTTCGGGGATTTTAGATTTCTCAAATTTTGACCCGTGGCCGTGTTTCAATCGAATCATCTAGCGAAGCTTGGTATACTTTGATGATTTTTTGCATCTCCAGCTACGGGTCAACCCATACTTGGGATGTTCTTTTCAATCTCGTGATCCAGGAAAGATACAATTTCTTATCGGTACAGTGATTTTGTGGGGGACCGGAACTTGGAGGCGTCCCACTTTCTCATTGCTGACGCGCACCACGTGCACCACGTGCCGAAACTTCTGCCGCGGGGCGCCCCACAAAAGGGTTTGCGCGCCCATGGCCTTTTGGATCAACAAAGGGTAACAAAATGGGGACACATGGGGAAATCTGCCACTTATCAAACGATTTCCTCCTTACCTCATCCTAGTAGCTGCTTCTTAGAGACTCATTTTGGATGGTCTAACATCACTTGAAATGGTGGCTAAATAGCAGGAGGCGGCCTCCATCTTCATTTTGGGGAGTGTCGTCTCGCAATTCAACATGCAATGAATCAAGATACTTCCAGGACAGAGACTTTTGATTTTCCATTTGGATTTGTCTGAAAATGGGGTGTACCGAATACCCATGTACACGCGCTAAATGAACATGTTTAATGGGGATACTGGTGATAATCCATGGGAATTGAGGGCACCCTATCTTCAGACAACACCATTTTCCATGTTCAAATGATTCCCCAAAGCAGTACAACAATAACCCAAAACTTTTGCCGCTTTGAAACCATGTGGATGAGTCAAAATCATCCCCTGTACCATAGATGGTTCAACACAAAAAAGTGAGCAATTTGGTGGATTTATTGGGACGCAAATGACTTGACCGACTCCATGGGCAGTTTCTCTTCAGGCTTTGGTGGCATGCAGAGGCCTGTGCGATGAGGGGCGCAGGCAAAAGACATCCTCCCCCGTGACACGGAGCTGAACTTGGCTCGTTTCCAAATGCTGCAATCGTATTGGTTCGAGTGTAAAAAGCCATGCAACAAGCCAGGGGTCCGCAGATATTTTCCCTTTGTCAAAGCTCTTAAATTTCATTATGTGGTGGTGTCCACCCAAAGGTGATGTATTACAGAGGAAAACTATGCTGAAGCCTCTTGTTTGATTGCTATCAGATACAACAACTTGCAATCAGAGGAAAAAGATGAAACACGCGAGAAACGTCCAAGAGTGGTGGTCAGCAGTGAAAGTCTTGCAGCAGCTGAGATGCTCCGTGTTGTTTTTCTGGAGTGTAGCTTTACATATATATCTGAGTTGCCAGTCTTGCTGCAGTTTGCTGCCGATGTTTGTAAGTGGGACCCTCCCAGCATTTGGGGCCTGCCATTGATGGTGCGTGAAGAGAGAAGAGGAATCCCTAATGGGGAACTGGAGGGACAACATTTTTGCTCTAGCCAGGGGTAACTACACACACACACATGTATGTATGTATAACGTATGTGTATATCTACTATGTATGTATATGTATATATATATAATATATATATGATATATATATATAATATACATATATACACACACACCCGTGCACACCCACACACACAGATATGAAAATATGAATATATGTATATATATATACACATTATATGCCTAAATGTACGTACATGTACACGTATACATATACACATGCAAAGACTGTACATCTTGTCTGTCTACATATATGACCACTTGTCTTGCAAGCAGCCATCCGCACTTGGCGGGGGCTGGAAAGCCAAATTTGCACTGCATTTTCGTTTGGCAAGACGGCAACTCTGGCACAACCGCTGCTGTACAACGGGCTCGATATATTTAAAAAGTGTCCCTTAGGAGCTCTTGTTCCGTACAGATTTGTACACATCTATGCAGAGGTAGCTTCCACAAGATTTGCAGCATTCAGTCTCGGACACCCTACTCTGAACATAGAAATTGCAAAACCACGCCCCCATGTAGCTTCATTCGGGCCTCAAAATTTAGATACTGTACTCCGAAGTGGTTATTTTGATGAGACAAATTATGATTGAAGTGCAGGGCTCATTCGGGTATCCAAGTTTGGGACATACGCAACATTTACCTTGTGGTAATCTAACAGTTTGCCATCGAAAACGGCCCGTGAAAGTAGACTATTTAGCCATCAAAAAAGGTGGTATTCCATGGGAAACTGTTCGATTGCCGGTAGTAGATCTTCATAGAACATTGAACATTGTTCAATTTTTTCGCCATATATATATATATATACATATATATATATATACATAGATGGATTGATCTAGATAGTATTGAACATCATCATTCACTATAGGCTATAGGTTTTCATAGGTATTCTCAACATCCCATGACAGTCATGCCCGAGAGTCAGCAACGCGGCTGGACAAGGATCCAAGTCGCACCACGACATGCAGCACGATGTGGTTTCACCCACCCGATCGCGAATTCCGCTACGGCAGTTAAATTAGCGATGAATTGTGGGTATAGCATTTTTTTTGGGACTCATCCTATTGGGCATTGTTGGTTGTATCCTGGAATGATATTCCCATGATATTGCGGTGATCTTCTTAGTGAAATCCCCATTGATGAAATGTTTCGCCGTGGCGACTGTTCGCAATAGCGGCCTCTTTTCGGCCCCAGAACGAAGATTCGGAGGGTTCGCAAGTGCGCCGCGACAACGCCGCGACAACGCCAAGGTCCGGCGGCTTCAGCAGAAAAAGGTGAGGACTATGGAAAAACACGATGGATGCTGCAGCTATTTAAGGTGTGGCAATTTTCTAGGATTGGATCCCCAGAAGTTCTTTGTTTGCGCTAAAGAATCATGTAGGCATGAGGATTATGAAGTGTTGTTACTGAGTATGCCAGAATTTTCAAAGAAGATTGATTGACTGGAAATCAATAAAACTACTTCTGTTGCTTGTGAAGGTGTGTTCGCGGTACCGAAAGAGTTGTTTGGAGCAACGCGCAGAAACAAGTCCTTGTTTCAAACCTCAGATCACAGATGCGGCAGACCCCTCAAATCAGTAGGAATATATACCTCGTGTAGGACTTCAAGGTGGGACTTCCTGAGTTTTTCCCAGCCCCCGATGTGTTTCCCGAAATGGGTAGTGTATGGGTCAAACCATCACGACTCGGTGAATGGACTACCTCCGTGCCAAAGTTTCGGGAGTGAGTGGTCTCAACTTTGTCCAGCCCCACCAGACATGGATGGCCTCCAGTCAAAGACTTTTTTTGGATCTTCTTGGGGAGGTCCCCTTCTGAGTTTGTAGCCCTTGCTTTTCTGCTCCAGCTTTCAGGGTTTCAAACAAAGACAAACCCGAAAAAAAACAGACAACAACAAGAAATCACAGAGACCCAGCTGATCTTACCATGATTTTCCCATCTTTTCCTGTGGTTTCTCCGAGATTTTTGACTCGTCTTCGCGACCATGGCCGACCTATGGAAGTCGCTGTTGTTGCTCCACCTGGGCCTCAGCTGGACTGTGGCCTTGGAAGCAGGACGAGTGGAGCAAGTGGATGCAGATGGCTAGTGCTGGTGATGATAACGATTATTCCAGTACTTTTAGTATTATTAGTATGATTATTGTGTGTTGTTTTTTGTTATTCTTGTTCATTATTGTTACTATTGTTCTTAATCATTATCATGAATCGTATTTCTTGGTGTTATTATCATTATCATTATGATTATCATTATTGGTATTACTATTATTGCTATTTATCATTCTTACTATTCTTCATTGTTGTTATACTTGTTATTAATCATTATGCATGATTCTCATTCTTAACTATTAATGTTTATTCTTGTAAGTTTATGGTTATTACGATTATCAATGATTTTGAATTATTGTCATTATTAACTATTATTTTCAAATAATCATTGTTGCTATTTTTGATTACTACTATCAATTCTTTCTAGGAATTATGATCATTATCAAGTATTATCATTCATGATTCCTACTATTACAACTTATTTTTCATTGTTATTATCTATCAATATTTTATTGTCAATAGTCATGATAATTGTTGTAAATTGTTATTATTACCATTCATTATTTAGTTGATATCATGATCATTGCTGATATTACTATTATGAAGACTATAATGATGCTTATCATATGTTACCATTATTATTATTACTATTATTACTATCATTATTATTGTTATTGTTGTGTGTTGTTCTTGTTCTTATCATTATTGTTTTTCATTGTTTTTGTTCTTGTTACGTATCATTATTACTTATCACCATTAGTACCATCATTACTATATACAATAGCACTGTTATTGTTTTTGCTCACACACACACAGATATGTATATATATATATATGTATACGTATGTATATATATATATATGTTGTGCATACATATATATATATATATACATATATATACAGTATATAGACAGGCATTGTTATGATGATGGTGGTTGTGGTGGTGCTGCTGATGCTCATCATGATCACGATGAAGAACCACGAAGCATCCCAGATTTTTTCAACCTGGACACTCTTGCGCTCTTCAGGAGACTGCGCCTTTGTGGGGATCTATGGTGACAAGGAGTTCGACGTTGCGTCGGATGGGCCATGGAGCAACCCACCAGTTTCAAGGGGAAAACTTTCTACTGCTGAAGGGTTTTCCATTTCCATGTTGGAGTGCTAGAATGTGTAGGCCCCTGAAACCTACCCCCCGAAAAAAAAGTTGAAGGAAAAACAACAAATAACTTGCCAAGTCATATGCTTGTTTTGTCATCTGGTTTTTCTGATACTGCGTGCTTGGATGTCCTGCTAGAATATGGTTGTCTAACCTAGCAAGTAGAAACTAGGTGATGAGTTCTATGGCGTCTGTGGCCACACATTTTTTGCCAAGCGGGATGCACATCACAGTGTTTTCCCGGTTTTGTTGCTTCATCCAAAGGTACCACGAACAAACAACACCTTGTTAAGGGATTCTCTGGCGACCCAATGTGGCAAAGAAAGGGTACCGGGTAGCGAAACGCAGCGATCGCCTGAGTGGTCGAGGTTTCCCCAGTGACAAACCATATGTGTATATATATATATAATATATATAATATGTATAATATATATATATATAATATATATATATATAATATAATATACATATAATATGTATATATATATATACACACATATATATATATACATACACATACAAATGAATTGCTTGCCTAGGTCCCGCACATCCAAGTCACCATATTTGGTGGGATAAGCACTCATCAATGCCAACGATTTCGTGTGTAGTCACCAGGCTGGCAAGGTGTTGCACTCAGCTACCCCTAGATTTCCTCGAAAGCAGAGTGGAACAACATATTTTTGAAAATCAGCAGACTAAACCAAGCTAACCAAGCTTGAGGGTCCAAACCACTGTCCCCCGTCAATTGTCTTATCACAACCAACCCACTGATCATCAAATGCATCAATTCATATCAATTTTGCTGGTGAGATCCCTCTCTCACTTCACTCCTTATTCTTTGGAGAGAAACTCAACTCCGTCAACTCCTCAGTTCTTCGTGAGAAAACGTGACCAAATTCAGGATGATTTTGCCTTGGTGTTGCTTGAAGATGCGGATGAGCAGATCTATCTGACTGAAGAGTTGGTGCAGAGTAGCTGGCGTAAATCACCTGCCTGGGCGGCCCAGGTATTTTTTGCGGGCGAAATGATCGGCAGTCACTGGGGGAAATCCGTATTTACTAATAGGAGGATATATATATATATATATACTCCGGGCCCCAATGTATATATATATATATATAATATATACATATATAAAAATATAGAGGAAAATCATCTGGAAATGGGGAGTATTCACTGACATATTTGACTACACGGTATGAACGAAATTTCATCACCCAAAATCAGAGGTTCAACAATTGACAAGGGGAGCTTTTAACCTATAGAGGATACGCGGATACGCATGTATATGTATAGATGTATATGTATATGCATATGCATATGTATATGTATATGTATATGTATATGTATATGCGTATGTACATATGTACACAAATGACCAATGAGTTTGTCTCAAGCGAGGATGGGCCCCAATTTATGACCATCTTGCAATGAACGCGGTTTGAGGTATGAAGCAATGGATGGAATGGGGCTCCCAAGTCTAAGACAACCCTATTTTGATATATTTTTTGCAGGTCATGGCTGCCCATCATAGCCGGAATAGTCTAAAAGGGGGTAATATTTGCTTTCA
This sequence comes from Symbiodinium sp. clade C Y103, assembly GCA_003297045.1. Taxonomy (NCBI): domain Eukaryota; class Dinophyceae; order Suessiales; family Symbiodiniaceae; genus Cladocopium; species Cladocopium sp. clade C. The sequence continues at coordinate 1,127,256 of BGPT01000002.1, forward strand.
ATTGCTAGGGATAAAGACGGGGAGCGAAATGTCCATATGGCAGGTTTGCCGAGAAAACCTGAACATTGTGGCAGGATCCCTTGATGACATTACCTATAGGAGGGTTTTGCAGGCCTTTTGCTTCAGGATCTTCTTTGATATTGTCATGTTGGTTCAGCCTTGGGCAGCACACACAGGGTCATGCTGTGCCGAGGTCAGCAAGTTTGTTGAAGGAAAGGACAAGGTGAAGGATGCCAAGAGGGGTACTGCAACCTGTCTGGTGATTGGAACGGGGGTTGAAATTGCTGGGATGGATGCGCAAGAGGGTACCGATACCAGTTGCTGATATCTGGACCAAAGGCTTAACGCCTCTGAACCTGTACAGGTTATAGTATGTTGTAGTCCCACTTAGCAAACGGCTTGCACATCCAATGTTTCAGAATAGCTTCAGTGCATATCTTGGAAATCATTCAATCAACTATCTGGTCCCTTTAATTCCAAATTTGCAACACAAACTGCCCTTGTCAGTCTTGTTTCGGGCACCAATTTGAAAGCCTAATCTCCGCACTTGATTCGTTATCAAGTGACGGTTGGTTATTGTTCTGTATATATATATATACATATATATATATACATATATATATGTATATTATATATATGTATATATGCATGTATTGTTGATGTCCTATCTCCACTTGCTTTGGTTGGTTACCCATGGTTAAACCCCCATGGTTTGTTGCCATTATAAGAAAGCACCACAAGGGCACCACTGCCACCCAGTGGACCATTTGAGGTGCTTCGGAAGGATGACTTTGTGACCAGCGAAGCGTGACATGGCGACGTGCTTTGGGGCTAGGCATTTGGTGCTTGGGGACTCATGACTTTAGCTGTTGATTAAAAAACACCCTTTCTTGGAGATATAGGGCGAAACGCTGGGCAAATGGTACCTGTCACCCACCAGAAACTGCTTTCCAGGATTGAACTGCACCTGAATTGGCTCATTGACACCTCAGATTAAGTGCTTTGATGTCGGAAATGATCAACTTGTGGTCTCCAATTACCCCCAGTTGTGCTATTCCCCCTGGTGATTGCACACCCAGCTGGGGGTTCACCTTGGTGCAGCTTCCATCATTTGGCCCCAATCCAAACAAGTTATGGACCCCACAGGATCCAAAAGGAAGATCTTTTCACATGAAAATGACCATCCCCGTGATTGGTGTTTGTTTTGTGTGAGACCTTCATTTATGGAGATCAAAATGGGGCACGCCAGGAATCAGATGCTTCAAATACCTTTGAATTACCATGCTAATCCTATTCCTCAGTTTTTTCAATACTCCAAAAAGATGCAGATATTTGAGTACTACTTTACCACAATTTTAGGCTTGGATTATACTTCATTATACCAACTTCTATCTTTTTTGGGATAAGATTCAACACCCCCCTTTGTGGCCCTCAGGTCACTGGTGGCGCCCATGGCCATCACGGCATTTAGTGGCAGCCCCTCATCTCCCAGCATCTTGTGTAGTATTAGGCTGAACGAAAGACCAGGCAGGTGAGAATTGTGGGCTTGGGGGGCTGATGACTTTTCAGAAGAATCTATTTTTTTCTCGGTTTTTGGAGGCTGAGTTTGAGCGTTTTGGGCGATGGAATCAGATAGATAAGTGAAGCGCAGGGGTGAGATGGAAAATCCGATGGTTTGTCCTCATTTTTGCCCTTGAAGTTGCCTTCTTGGGGTATACCCCATTTCTGGGCACGCCCACATGGAAGTTTCTTGAATTGTTTCTTGGACTCAAGTCTTCTCTGCCATAATGTTCTTTTTTTATTCTTGCTTTTCTTTTTCTATCAATCTTCATGTGGTATGGCTATTCTTTTTCTCTAAATCTGCATATGGTATGGGGTTCGTCGGAGACCCTCCCTTCTAATCAGAGTTCTGAAGTTCTTGCTGAAGTTGCTGGAATCGAGGACATGGCGAGTGACATTTTTCTGGTACCTCAAAATCCTCTGGTTCAAAACCCCATGTTCCCCATTGAAATTCACAATTTGTTAGCGTTCGTCCATGTCAGTGCCTCATTTTCTTGTCCCATCTCCCTATGAATGCGCTGCATATGTTGGACACGACCCCACTTCCCAGCATCCAGGGCCCGAAGGGATGCTTACCCCGAAGTTGTTGAGGGAACCCCTCATAGCTGGTGGTAATGTGGTAAAAGCCATATTTTGGAGGACTCTTCAGGCTTTTTCAGGCTTTTATACCACCCATTTCTGGTGATGGGGATGCAACCAATGACATTGGCGAACGGCCACATCAAAGCCATGGAAACACCACGTTTTCCCGCAGATTCTCCCCTGAACCAATCCTATCGGACACCTCAAGCAGGCGCCAGAGCTCGAATGTTGCAGGAGGCAGTGAGATATGGACATGGCTCAAGTCATTGGGGCACGGGCAACAGACCCGCAGATTTTGTCACGGTTTGCGCACTGGAAAATCACCATTCTTTGCCAGATCATGAATAAATGCACCATTTTCATCCATTTTTTTCCATAATAAACTGTTGGCCATTACCAACGGGGTAGTAGGGTTTACCTTCTTCCACCCTTCATTTTTGGGGGTACCATTGTTTTGGACCCATCCCCTGGTCAATTTCTGGGAAACCAATGACCGTTAGGGATTTACCACTTTAGGAACCCCCCTAATCACTGGATTGGTTTAAGGGAAATTCTACAGGAAACCCCTATATTTGATGGGAAAATCCATGGTTTCCTGTAAATTTTCCCATTCACCAATCCATTGACTAATCATTGAATCACTTTAGGTTCACTCTACCTTGACTTTGTCTGGCACTTGGATGCCCTCATAGCCTGATGGTCACTAGACTTGCACTAGGCGCTGGCATTGGTCAGCAGAGATCACGGGTTCCATCAAGACTTCTTGTGAAAGGCAAACTATAGAGATTATAAGGAATCATCTACAGTACTCCCCAAAAAGATAGAAAAATCATTTGCCACTATTTTACTAGGATTTTACTTTTCTAGCTTTTTTGGGGTTGCTGTACCTTTTTTGATGTGACTGAGCCAGATTTTTCCACAACTTTTATGTTTCATGACAGCTCCTGGATTATGGAAATGATACAAAAAGGGTCATATCCCAGTAGGGTGTCTCTGAAAATTGGGATAACCCCATGTATAGCTACTTTAATGGGGAAAATACGGTTTTCAACCCGATGGACTGGGTTTTCACAACGTTTTCATGTACCAAACACAGCAAGAACATCGGCTAACGAGAACCCAATTTTCAAGTTCTCGCGTGATAAATACCAAAATTGTTGGCTTTAAATGGTGAATAACAATAATATCCAGTACTCTTATCCCCAGATGAATAAACCCCTGGGGTGTTTAATTGCGTGGGTGCCATTTTTTCAATTTCAGATGAAACCGCCGAATTTTCATCAGCCAGGGTTACTGAAATAAAAATCCAAGGATTTGCTAACACACTTTCCGCCGGCACTGTGGCCGCCAGTTGAATGTGGTCTCGGTCCAGAGCGACACAGCGGAATATGTGGGAGCCACCAGCGGAACCAAGGACTGGGGAGCGGTGGGCGGTGGTTTCTTTTTACGAATGGGATTTCAACCAGCCAAAACCGGGGGATTTATGGTTTATGTAATCAAGATCTAGCAATCCGGGATTTTCACCCAGAGAAGTATCAGAAATGAGGGAGTTCCCCAACGGAAAATGTTGGATTTAAGTTGATTTTACAAAGAACTGGATCCAGCAGCAAGTCGAAGCTATACCAAGACCTTCAACTCCACGTTTGAACATTATTCTTGTGGAATGAATCTGGGGCTGTCGACCTGAGCAGCAGCCAGGACGAACTGCTGACAGAAATTAGGGACAGCAACAACTGGATCGACGGCACTGCCTTCAGTTGCTCAGTTGAAAGTTGGAGTTGGGGTTGACAACATCATTTTGGACTTGAGAATATGTTTCTTTTTTGAGACATACTTTAGGGCAAGATGTGAATCGAATTTCTGGCGGTTTACCAGCTTGAAACACCAGGACTGATACGACCTTGGGGTGGGGTCCCCTAAAAAGCCAGTCCTAGCCTCCCTTCGCCTCGTGCGGTGTAGATTCGGCGCGATATATATCCAGGAAGATTGGAATGCAAAGTTCCTGGTTGAAAGTTGCTGTTTTTACTCTAACTTTTGGGCGAATTCAACCAATATTGGAATCTCAGATGTGAAAGCAGTGGATACTGCTGACCATTGAAAATCACTGACTTGTTGTTGCTGCTTCACTCCAGGGTATCCCTTGAGATGCTCCGAACCCTCGCCTGCTGAGGAAAGTTGGGAGGCTTCACTGTGGCTCATAACCACGGTGGCAACCATTCCGACACGATGACCACCAGCATGAAGCCGAACCCGAACATGACCATGACCATGACCACCACCCCCTCCACCTCCACCTCCACCTCCAGAAAGCACCACCACACCTGCTCGGGGGCTGAGAGGGGGCAAGGTTGGGGTGATGCTAAATGATTTCATCTTCCTATCAGAAATCACATTTTTTGTGGATTTTCCTACCAAACGGTATTTTTGATTGCGAAGTTGGTTGGATTGGCTGGTGGCTTTCAAGATGCGTTGTCCAACTCTTTTCTTGGCATTTTCGTCTTGATTTTGGCATAGTCATTACATTATTGGTCATTTCATTTTCGTTGTTTTATCCTGGAGAGAGGCCACCAGGAGGGACAAATCCATCTATGCATCCATTCATCCATCGATTTGGTTCTATCTCTGTCCATGCATATGTATTATGTATGTATCTCTATAATATATATTATTCAAACATAATGAACAATCAACTAACGAATTAACTGTAAATTAACTAGGTGCATATACACTGGTAGGACAAAAGTTGCGCATGTTGAGCTTCCGACAGTGAACATGTTTTGTGTCTTCTTCTGCACACCCTTTGCCCTTAGAATCCTAGCGTGGAAGTTTGTCGTACCCCGGTCAGAAGCTTTAAGATCCTATAGATGGTAAAGGAGGTGATAATTGACCGTCCCACACCAGCCACACAAAATGGACTTGGAAATGTGATCTGGGGTGGACCGAGATGGATGTTTTGTAAAGCCTTCAAGAAGCATAAACTTTGTTCTTCCTGAAGTATATATGTATATGTAGAATATGAACATATTGCATACCTACTCGGGCTTGTTATTGCACATTAACATCCACAACATGCCAGCGGGAAAAAGCCTGGAATCTCCATTGGCCTGAGGGTCAAAACCTATGATGTTGCCTTCAAATGGGAATTTAACATTGGAGCTTTCCTAAAATGGGGGTACCCCCAAATCATCCAAATTAGATCAAATTACACCATTTCAGTGTTGAAAGCCATGGTGACTTGGGGATCCCCCATTTTAAGACATTCCCATATTTAACAATGACTCAAATGGTGGTTTGACAAGGAAACATGGTGACATCATGGGATGCATAACCAACCATATTCAATTGGGCGTTTCTTAAGATGCTTTATTACTCCCTAAAATTTGGGCCTCAATTTTTATATGAAGTTTTTTGGGCCGAAATTGTGGGCCGTCTTTTCCCGGCACCACCTGAGGTACCAAAGACGGATTCGGGCAACGCGGCTGCGAGCGGCATCTTGCTGGGTCCGGACCTTAATGGGACGCTGGCAGTGGGTGTCACGGTAGCATGGGGATTTCCTCTTCATAAGTTGGCTTACCCTCTGGTAAACATACAAAAAGCTATTGGAAGTGGCCATAGAAATAGTGGATTTTCCCATTAAAAATGGCAATTTTCAATAGTTATGTTAGTTTACCAGAGGGTAAATTATAGTGTTTCTCATTGTTTCTCCATTTCGGGATAGATGGATAGACCAGGTGTCCCGAAAAAACAACGATTTTTGCATTGGAGATACAATCCAGCCCAAAATTTTTCTGTCGCTGTAAGGGTTTCTGGGCAGGAACCTTTCAACCTAACCTGATCCGGGCGTTCAAGTCTCCCAAAGGGGCTCATTTGAGAATCTGACCATGACAGGCTGACCATGTGAATTCAGTGAATGATGTGGGAACAACCTACTTTTGCACATCTTTGCAACAAGATCACACAATTGATACTGGTCATATATATATAATATAATATATAATATATAATATATAATATATAATATATAATATATAATATATAATATATAATATATAATATATAATATATAATATAT
>BGPT01000003.1:0-38550 GCA_003297045.1 Symbiodinium sp. clade C Y103
ACGCGCTTGGTTGGCGCGGACGCCGCGTCATTCTGTGTGGCAGGCGTGTCACTTGGTGACATGGACCTTCGTTCTGTGTTGGCGACATCAACCTTCACATTGTGTGGCAGGCGTGGCACTTACGGCACGCAGCCGGGTCTGGTGACGCGCTTGGTTGGCGCGGACGCCGCGTCATTCTGTGTGGCAGGCGTGGCACTTGGTGACATGGACCTTCGTTCTGTTTGGCAGGCGTGGCACTTGGCGACATGGACTTTCACATTGTGTGGCAGGCGTGGCACTTACGGCACTGAGCCGGGTCTGGTGACGCGCTTGGTTGGCGCGGACGCCGCGTCATTCTGTGTGGCAGGCGTGGCGCTTGGTGACATGGACTTTCGTTCTGTGTGGCAGGCGTGGCACTTGGCGACATGGACTTTCACATTGTGTGGCAGGCGTGGCACTTACGGCACTCAGCCGGGTCTGGTGACGCGCTTGGTTGGCGCGGACGCCGCGTCATTCTGTGTGGCAGGCGTGGCACTTGGTGACATGGACTTTCGTTTTGTGTGGCAGGCGTGGAACTTGGCGACATTGACTTTCACATTGTGTGGCAGGCGTGACACTTACGGCATTCAGCTGGGTCTGGTGACGCGGTTGGTTGGCGCGGACGCCTCCTAATTCTGTGTGGCAGGCGTGGCTCTTGGTGACATGGACCTTCGTTTTGTGTGGCAGGCGTGGAACTTGGCGACATCGACCTTCACACCTTCACATTGTGTGGCAGCCGAACGATCATGGCAGCAAACATAATGCACTCACACACAACTTACTTTCACTCACAACTGACATCGACGTCGACTTTGTGCTTCACTGTGGATGAGAATCGATTGTGGAGGCGTGGCTTTTGCTATGGCTGCCTTGTGATGTTCACTGTGATGTGTTGCATTGTCTATTTTCTGCGCGGGTTTGCAAGTTCATTTTGTGCATGTTTCCTTTGGTTCGCGGGCAGCTGATGCTAAACCATGATTGACGGTAAAGGAATCAGCAGCAAAGATGACGCACGCACATTCAACTTACTTTCACTCACAACTGACATCGACTTTGACTTTGTGGTTCACTGTGGATGAGAATCGACCATGGAGGCGTGGCTTTTGCTATGGTTGCATTGTGATGTTCACTGTGATTTGCGGTCAAACAGCAGCAAAACCAAAACCACAACAAAAACCAAAAACCAAAACCAAAACCAGAAAAGCCAGCGATTCAGGTCGTGCACAGTGATGACGTGATGCTACGGGCTGATGAAATGAGGCGTTTTTCAGTATTGATGCTTTGAAATGTTGTACACTTGTTTCAAACATGTTGGTTATTTGTACATTAGTTTCAAACATGTTGGTTAGATTTGTTTCCACTTTCATGTGCTTGTTGCCTTGTTTCAATTGTCTTGCGACTTGAAAGTTGACATGGTGATGGGCAGGTACTGTGGACGAGAAGATTCGACTATGGAGGCGTGGCTCTTGCTATGGCTGCATTGTGATGTTCACTGTGATTTGCTGCGTGGTTTGTTTTGTCTGCGGGTGGTTTGCAATTTCATTTTGCTTGCTTCCTTTGGTTCATTGGCAGCTAGTGCCCAACCATCATTGACGGCAAAGGGTACAGCAGCAAACATGACGCATTCACATACAACTTACTTTCACTCACAACTGACACCGACCTTGTGCACATGGACTATATGACAGTACTGTTTTATGTTGGCCTGGAAGCTTTGACACGCCGTGTGGAAAGGAAACCGGACCGAAGCAACGTCCCATGTTTAGACAAAATCATGACATTGACATGTAGCGTATGTAGCCGGATGGTAGGGTGTAGGCAAGTATGAACGCGGCATGAAGTGTCATATATAGCAGTAGTACAAGCAGTATTACAAGCACATTTTGTGGGTCTGGTGACTTTGACACACCGTGTGGGAAAGTCGCTGGATCGCAGCATGGGTGTACAGAAGAAAGGTAATGGCTGGCGTGCTCGTCGCAAGATGGGCGGCACGGATTTCAATGGACCCAATCGCAACACCAAGGCGGTTGCTGACGAAGAGCAGCGGCAATTTGATGAGGCGGCTGCGGTTTCCTTGGACCGTTTGCGGGCTGTTCACAGGCATCTGAGTCGGGTTTCGTCTCTTGCGTCTGTGGTACAGCACGGTACCAAGTGGCGGATACGTCTGACAGCAGGGAAAGAAGTTTGTGGTCCGAGCAGGCAATCCAAAGCTGATGCAGAAAAAGATGTGCTTCGACTGGCAGAGTCTGGGCATACGACTCATGCAGAGTTGAAAAATGTGATTGACAGCATGCATGAGCAGGTTGCTGCGTCTGTCGAAGCCAACCAGAGATTAGCAGCCTTCAAGGAAGTTGCTGTCAATGAGATGCGAAAGCAGCTGAAGTTGGAGTCGGAGCCAGTACCGAAGCGTGGCAAGCGGCGTGGAAGATCCGCAGCAGCGGAACAGCCGAACTATGATGTTGCGTTGCAGCCTGCTCGACTTCTGGTGACAGCTTTTGAAAATGTCAAAGTTTTGAAGCAAGAGTTAGATGGTTACTGGATCAATGACAAGGAAGATTGGTTCGATAGCCTAGGGCGACCTTTAGGCACAGCTGCATGGCGGAGGGATGAGATGCGTGCAAGGCAGGGACCTGTGAGCACAGCTGGAAGGCAGAAGTTGCAGGTGCGTGCAAGGCACGCCAGCCTCAGGAATTTAGGCAACAGTTGCTGGTTGAATTCGGTGCTGCAATGTTTTTTTTTGCAAGCCGATCAATGACACTTTCACGCAGCCTCACGAAGCATTTGTGGATTCGCAGTTGGCACGGCATGTGAAAAATGTCTTGGACGAGCTCGGCCAGCAGCGATGGGATTACTTTGCTCCTTTTCACTTGTTGAGCAGCACCACGAACTGAGGCCGCAGCATGACCAGTTGAAGTACCAGATTGACTGCTTTTGTGGGAATGCGCTGAAGCCACGCGTGCCGCATGACCGATGACAGCAGACAAATCATGATCTGCGATCAAGGAGCACACATTTCATAAAGATTTGGTTTCGTCGTGAAAAATTTCGGGTCCGTGCGTAGCACCATAAGCATGACTGTGCCATCCATCTTGTGACAGTCAACAACATCTTGCATGACCACTTTTGTATAATTTTCCCCGCTCATTTGCCTCTGTCGTGTCATTGCCGCCAGGTACTTTTCCGTCTTGATCGTGCTCCAGGCATCGACGCCGAGATGAATCCGATGCAAGCTGTCATGCTAGGGGGCTAGCAGGGAACCATCTTCAGAATCTGTTGGCGCAGCGTTGAAGAAGGCAAGTGTCGTGAGCGAGACAAGCGACTAGTGCTGCAGAGCTCGTGAGCGGCAAATGGCTTCACTTGGCCTTCCTTCACCGTAGGCACTTGTTTCGGCTCTTGCTCGCTAGATGTTGACTCGCCGTGGGGAAACGCTTCGGAGGCATGCTTGTGTCAAGAGCTGTTCGCATGCGGTAGGCCTCATGGTTTGTTTGATAGCTTCTTTTTCCTGACAGATCTTGGCAACACTACCATGAAACATTTTCTATTACATCCAACATGGCCACGCCTCAACCAGCTATGGAACTCAGGTTTGCTTCATCCGGCGCTCTCGCCGCAGAATTGACGCGGCAGGAGTTCGAGTCCAAGACTGCCAAAGAGATCAAACGGATTTTGGCTGGCAAGCTTGGCATTTCCAGACACATCCAGAGATTGATGCAAGAGCATGTGGTCTTGCCTGATGACAAAAGATTTGATGGAAAAGAAACAATGCTTCAGTTGGTGCTTTTGCCTTTCCAGCAGGGTGATGCGACAAGCCTGCGAAAGATGGCAATGGCTGCCTACAGCAATGATGTGGCCACCTTGGAGCAACTTCTTGATTTGCCGCTGGATCCAGATGAGTGCTTCCCAAACGGCTTTTGTCCTTTGCTGGGAGCTGTGGACGCCGGCTGCGTAGAAGCTGTGAGAGTTTTGCTGGAAGCTGGTGCGACTGTGAATAAAGTCGATCGGGACTTGGATTCCCCCTTGGCCATTGCCGTCCGTAGGCGCTGTTTTCCATAGACGGAACTTGCTGTTGACTCGCCGTGAGGAAGCAGAGGACATCGCCAGTACATGAAGTACAGATGAACGCGCCGTGCGAACATCGTATTTCTCAGCTGTCAAGGCTTGTCACATTGCGCTCTTACGTGTGCTGCACAGCAGTGGATCAGTGGAAAAATTGCGCTTACGGACAGCTTCGAGGATGAAGAAAATGAGCGCAGAGTTTGTCGCTCGCGTGCTTCACTTCGCCGTGACAAACTCACATTCTGTTGCTCTTCTCCTGTCGCGTCGCTGCCAGGCTCTCGTCTTCATGTTCGAGCAGTCGCCCATGCGCGCACACATACATACATACACACATACGTACATACATGCGTACACGCATACGTACATACATGTGTACATACCTTCACACACACATTCACGCGCATATCCCCCACGCGCCAGTCGCAGACCATCCGCTTTCATGATGGTCTGCGCTGCGCTGTGGGGCACATTACACACAAGCCACGCACAAAAAGCCCTTCGCCGCGTATCCTGGCGGAGGGCAAGATGGTGCGTGGCCACACACCACCCACTCACACACACACGCACATACGCGCAACACGCGCACACACACACACACCAACAGTCACGCACACACATACACCAGCACCCATACACAACACACACAGGCAACACATGCACGCACACGCACACAACATACACACATAATACACTTGAGACACACAACCCACACTAGGAACATGACACTCACAACACACACCACACACTTCACACAGCGAACACTACACACGCACAACACCAACCCACACATACATACACGCACACACACACACACACACACACACGTACATACACATATCCGCACAGACCCCTTCCTCTCTTCTATTGTTGTCAGCTGCTCTTTACACTTCTGTTGGTGTGTACTGGAAGAAGTTGACATGTGGGGTTATCCGGTCCTATAATTTTGTGTGGCAGGTGTGGCACTTACGGCATTGGGCTGGCTCTGGTGGCGGCCTTGGTCGCGGCTGGTCGCTGGGGCGCCGCCCCTCCCACGCAGGCGTGGCACTTGGTGACAGCTGCGTTCATTTTGTGTGGCGGGCGTAGCGCTTGGCGACATCTGCTTTCGTTTTGTGTGGCGGGCGTGGCACTTACGGCACTGGGCTGGCTCTGGTGGCGGCCTTGGTCGCGGCTGGTCGCTGGGGCGCCGCCCCTCTCTTGCGTGGCAGGCGTGGCACTTGGTGACATCTGCTTTCGTTTTGTGTAGCAGGCGTGGCACTTGGCGACATCTGCCTTCGTCTTGTGTGGCAGGCGTTCTCTCGTGGCGGCCTTGGTTGCCGCTGGTCGCTGGGGCGCCACGCCTCTTTTGCGTGGCAGGGGTAGCGCTTGGTGACATCTGCCTTCGTTTTGTGTGGCAGGCGTGGCACTTGGCGACATCTGCCTTAGTTTTGTGTGGCAGGCGGTCTGGGATCCAGCTGTTTGTCAGCCTGTTCCAGATCAACTCATTCATTCATTCATTCACTTGGTGACATCTGCCTTACTCTCGCTTGGCAAGCGTGGCACTTGCGGCGCTGGGCTGGCAGTGGTTTCGCACACAGCACCCCCACATACAACTTACACACAACTTTGTCACACACAACTCTTTCAGACACAACCTTGCCACACACAACTCTTTGACACACAACTTTGTCACACACAAGTCTTTCACACACACAGCACTTCCACATACAACTTCCACACAACATTGTCACACACAGCACTTTCACACACAACTCTTTCGCACACAACATAGTCACACACAACTCTCTCACATACAACAATGTCACACCCAACTCTTTCTCATACAACATTGTCACACACAGCACTTTCACACACACCACTCTTTCGAACACAACCCCGTCACACACAATTCTTTCACACACAAATTTGTCACACACAACTCTTTCACACAGAACTCTTTCACACACACACAAACAATGTCACACACAACTCTTTGACACACAACCTGGTCACACACAGCACTTTCACACACAACTCTTCCACATACAACCTTGTCACGCAAACACAATCTTTCTTCCACCATGTCCTCTCTCTTTCCTGCCTTTACCATCTCATTTTCACATCTGCTTGGTGCTTCTTGGAAGGAGTTGACTTGTGGGGCTTTCCGGTCCTTTAATTCTTGGCTGATGATTGCTTGTAGCCTTATATTCTCCGCATCTCTATGTTAAAGTATATATATGTGTGTGTGCATATATATATATATATACATACATGGATATTGTATATTGGTATAGTTTAATGTGTAAATATATATATATAGATATTTATTTATTTATTTACTATATTTTCAGCTTTTGTTTTTAAATGCTTTTTTGTACATGGGAATGTCACAATGCCCCTAGAAAGGATCGGAAAAGACAAAGTGGCAATGGTGGTCTGTCTCCCTGCAAGAAGAAGGAAACAAATGACTTGCGAGAGGTTTGAAGTGATTTCTGGTCTCTTTATTTTTGCAACCACTTCGTTGGATGACAATCAGACGTTGGAAATCTTGAGTATGAATTGCCCAACCACAAGCTTGTAATGAGTTGCTTGTTTTCGCACAATTTTCGGGCCAAAGACAATGGCCCCCGATGATTAGATTGAGGGCGAAGACATTGGAATGGAATTTGTTTGCTCCGTAGTTGTCCCGGTTCTTCTTTGAGAGTTGGAACCACAAGTATATAAGGATTTTCCGCTGGACTACATTGATCAAGTTGAACTCGAATAATGTCTTCGGTCAGGCAGCTATTGCGCCCACGGGTGCCTTTCGATGAGAGGAATTGATGCCCACCTGAATCAAATTTTGCGCCCAGCTGTTCTTGACTTCGCAAGCTAGGCTACTTATTCGCTGTTGCGGGAATGCTTGCAACTGGAAGATTGGCACATTTTTTTTGTTTTTGTGGTTTGCATGACTGCCTTCCAGCATGACTACCTCAATTGACCGACCTTGGGGGCAGCCGTCCCGGCTATTTTTCCCGAGAGCGTTTGGGCGAAGGGTTCTTCTAAAAGTGGGGGTCTGCCATACATGCTCACATCCTCACATCTTCACATACTTACATCTTCACATCTTCACATCCTCACATCTTCACATCCTCACCTACACATCTTCACGTCTTCACACCCTCACATCTTCATCTCCTCACCTATACATCTTCACATCTTCACATCTTTACATCTTCAGGTCCTCACACCTTCACATCTTACATCCTGATATCTTCGCATCTTAATATCTTCACATCTTCACATCTTCATATCTTCACATCTTCACGTCTTCACGTCTTCGCATCTTCACATCTTCACCTTTCTCTCTCCGTCTCTCTCTCTCTCTCTCCCTCTCTCCCTCTCTTCCTCTCTCCCTCTCTCTCTCTCTCTCTCTCTCCCCTTGTTTTTCTTATCTCTCTTTAGGCCGCGGGCAGTGCCAACGAGGCGTGGGTTCGAGGCGCAAAAGGTAAAATTGCGATTTCACGTGTGCCGCACAAGTTGTACATTGTTTCACAGTCAATGTAGCAAAACCAACATACATCCACACAAGACCATAGGGTGGCACCCAGAAAACATATCTAAGACTTGCGGCTCAATGAGCCGCAATATACCAAGTGTTGAACGCCATTCCTGTCCAAAATGCATTTGTCAGTTCATTTTGTTTCGATGTTAAATGGCCGCATTTGTTTCGATATTGAATGGACGGTCTTGGAATTAATTCGTTCAGATGTCGCAAAATGTGGCTCACAAATTCGGATCCGTGGTCGAGTCAGCAATAGTTGTTCATATTTGCTCTGCAACATGATCACATTTCTCTGCCGTTCGGTTCATGGAGTCGCACACTAGCAGCTTAAAGCGTTTTGAAAGGTAAATTGGAACTGTTTGCTTTTTTCTGAAGAAGCACTGCTCCTTGAAACCAAACATACTTAGAAAACCATACAGATTTGGCAAGTTGGACTTAAAGAATTTGTGGTCGGTCAATAGACCATCCATCATTTTCTTTGTTTTACACGTTGACTGATAAGTGGCGCAAGTGCTTCAAGTGCAATAATTTGCTTGTATATTTCTGACCGAAGCCAGTCACCAAATATATCCAAATATATTAACTACCTCGTAAAAGAGGAATCGATATTTCTATTGTAGTTGCTGATATCCATCCCAGGCAAAAAACGAATCCCAACTTTGTAAACACAGAGATTACATGTATTGAAATTGAAAGTATTCCCCTTTACCTCCGTTGCAAAAACACCGAAATATTGTAAATAAATGCCATGAATTTGTGATAATTATGCGTTGCGATTGATGTGGGGGTCTTCAAACCCAAAAAATCGGCAAAAAAAATGGCCCAATTCTGAAAATGAACGACCCTGAATCGTTGCGAGCGCGTCGTCAATGTAATTTTCTTGCCCAAGTGGACATGCAGATTTCTGCACCCAGAGATGGGCAATTTTTTTTGCTTAAATCCCAGGCAACAACATGTCCATTGCTTAAATCACAGTGCAGAAATCAGCACCCGGAGATAGGCAACAGCCCACCAACATACCAGGATATGTGCAAAAAAAAATTGCCTATCTCAGGGTGCTGATTTCTGCACCCTGACTTCGGCAAAATCAATTGTTGGATAACTTTTTAGAATAGAGTAGCGAAATATTCTGGATATTATATCGAAAATGGTTCACTTCCGGTATAAATGGTGGAAAATCTTAGAAATAGAATTGGGGCGCACCCCAAACTTGGTTGTAATGTCCATGCATCGAAATCACCAAAAATAATCAATTAGCTGATTAGCAGTGAGTAAGTGCATGGGGAAAAAGCTATCTGAATTCTATAGTTGCAATGAAAAACCAAGAGTGCACTACTCTGTGGCTCTCTTGTGGGATAAGCATCCTCATGCTTCTTGAGGGTTACACATATTCAATATGGAAAGAAACGTAGCATTGGGAACCAATGGGAAATCAATAAAATACAGCATAGTATGGATAATGAGACTGAAGCAGCTACTTGGCGAGTGGATTCCGTTGAAAGCATTTGCAAGTACTGCAACCGTGGCTACAACCAGGTCATAAGCCATTGGAAGTTCAACAAGTAAGTTTAAGTTCTTATCTGTATTTAAAGCACTTGCCCGCTAGTTATTGAAGTTTACTACTTGTAAGTCCAGTAAGTTGTTTTGCATTTTTACAGCCACAAACAGCTCTTGAAACAAAAAAACTTTACGAATTTCACTTTTTCTTGATTTTCGGCATCTTTTTCCACATGGCTCTTTTTGATTCTGTTTGTGGTAATCTGAATACATTGGTGTAAAAATGAATTGGGAAGTGCATTTTGGACAGAAATGGCGTTCAACACTTGGTATATTGCGGCTCATTGAGCCGCAAGTCTTAGATATGTTTCTGGGTGCCACCCTATGGCCCTATGGTCTTGTGTGGATGTATGTTGGTTTTGCTACATTGACTGTGAAACAATGTACAACGTTACATTTACTAATTTGTTTTTGTGCTGCTAGCGGGGATTCAAAAATAGGACGCGGCTCATTGAGCTGCTTGTGTGCTTTTAGATATGGAACGTTTCTAAGGCCAAAGCAATTGAGGATTCATTCCAAGGTGACAGCCAGCAGAAAGAGAAGCAAACAACCCTTTAAATGGTCATGCGAGCTCACATTTCTGATCTCTGAGTGGCCCTGGAGACAAAAAGGACAGTAGTTGTAATGATCTGAATGCAAAAGACATTCATGGAATATCAAAAAGGCAATTAGATGCAACAAAGCTTTTACCAAGTAGAAGACAAATATGGAATACGTAGGAATGAACATCTGCAAAGTGGAATAGTTATGCATGCGCAACTCCAAAAACGAAAGTTATACCAGTATAACTCCCAAAAAAGAAAAAGTTATACATGTACAGCTCCAAAACCAAATTATTCATCTATAACTTCAAAAAAGACAACTTATACATGCATAATTCCAAGGATAGAAACAAGTTACATGCCTACGACTCTCCAAAGAGGAAAAAAACATCTGCAATCATCCCCTATACCTTCCATATTTTGGAGGTTTTTGGTAAGAGTTTTCCATTCCCGTTGGTTGTATTTGCTTCCTTTTTCAAATCTTTTTCCAGCAAGAAAGAGGGCCAATGGACCGCAATTGTTGAAATCAAATGGTTTCACAGGCCACAACCTACTCGGCTAACTTTTCTTGACCGGCCCCATGCGCCGCATCAATTGGTGTACACATTAAGAAATAGCAACGCAGCCGCAGCTGTTTCCCACGAAGCACCGTTAAAAGCGCCCACCGTCCCCATCTCTGGGCAAAATCAAAAAAACAATATATTATAATGTACAAGTGGCTGTTTCTATCGTTCATTTCACGGCCCATCGGGCCGCATAATCTGATGACTGAATTGCCATATGTTGAAACTGCGGCACATTGGGCTGCATAGGTCATGGTTTTGATATTGAATGGATGGCGTTGGACAAATGTAACTAATTCTTTGGGATGTTGCAATGTGGTTCACAACTTAGAATCAGTAATAACTGTTCTTTTTCTTGTGCAACGTGAACTCATTTCTCTTCTGGGTGGTTCATGGAGCCACGCGCTAGCAAAGTCAAGCATTTCGAAAACTATAAGTTGAATTTGTCCATTTTTTGACCACCAACTGCTCAGGCTCCTTGGAACCCAAGGTATTTACAAGACATACAAGTTTCAAAAGTTGGATTTACAGAATTTAGCCTTTAAATAGAAAAGCCATTATTGCCTTATTTTTACAAATTAGTTTTTAAGTAGCGCAAGTCCTTAAAGTGCCATACCTTTTCAATATATTTCCTGGCTTAAAGCTGCTCACCAAGTAAATAGCCAGAGACCCAAGAATTAATTTCCAAAGACCCTTTATCAAACGCAAATCCTTCATTGCGACTTCCGGTGAGCGGCGGCAACCTTATCGCACGAAACGAGGTTCGAGGCACAAACTGAGGTAAAATTGAAATTACACGTGAGCGGCGGCAACCTTTTCACGCGAACGAGGTTCGAGGCACAAAAACTGAAGTAAAATTGCGATTTCACGTGAGCTGTGGTAACCCTTTCCTATGAATTCAGGTTCGAGGCGCAAAAATTGAAGTAAAATTGCGATTTCACGTGAGCTGCGGCAACCCTTTCGCACGAAGTGTATATGTAACCGCGCCTGTGTGTAAAAGTGTCTGTGTGTAAAAGGGTCTGTGTGTGAAGACGTCTGTGTGTAAAAGCTTCGTGTAAAAGGGTCTGTGTGTAAAAAGCGGTTGTGTGTCAAAGCATCTGTGTGAAAAAGCTTCTGTGTGTAAAAGACTCTCTGTGTAAAAGCTTCTGTGTGTAAAAGAGTCTGTGTGTGAAAGGGTCTGTGCGGAAAAGCTTCGTGTAAAAGCGTCTGTGTGTAAAAGCGTCTGTTTGTAAACGCGTCTGTGTGTGAAGGGGTCTGTGCGGAAAAGCTTCGTGTAAAAGCGTCTGTGGGTAAAAAGCATTTGTGTGTAAAAGCGTCTGTGTGCAAAAGCCTCTGTATGTAAAAGCGTCCGTGTGTAAAAGCATCTGTGTGTAATAGTGTCTGTGACTGTGTGTAAAAGCCTCTGTGTGTAAAAGCGTCTGTGTGTAAAAAGCATCTGTGTGTAAAAGTGTCTGTGTGTAAAAGCTTCGTGTAAAAGCGTTTGTGTGTAAAAGCGGTTGCGTTTAAAGGGGTATGCGTGTACAGGGGTTCTCATGTTTGGCTTGTTGAGGACAGATTATGCATCTTTAACGTTGTCTGTGCATGTCTGGCTGCAGGTGTCATGTTTGGCTTGTAGCTGAGAATTGTTTTTGCGCCACTTACTTATGGGCGTAGACATTAAGCCGGAGGAAACAGATCAACCGGATCTGTCTGAGACTTATTTCCGAAGGCAATGATCAATTAGTTGCATGATGTTGCATGCATGCATGAGACAGTACAGACCAATGCAATCGCATATGTGTTAGAATTATTTGTGTATACAGTTGATCCCTTCCAGACCGTGTCTCCACGAGCAAAAGGGTCATTGCTTCCGCGCATGCGAGGTTTCCGCATCCGTTGCGTGACACCGTTGCTGTGTTTTGACAAGGCATGAACGCATGCCTAAGATGCATTTCTGAGTAACAAGTCTTGGTGTGTAAAAATGTTCGTGTCTAAAAGCTTCTGTGTATGAAAGCGTCTGTGTGTAAAAGGGTCTGTGTGTAAAAGCATCCGTGCGTGAACGGGTTTGTGTGTAAAGGGGTCCGTGTGTGAAAGCGTTTGCGTGTAAGGTGTTTCTGTGTAAAAGGGTTTGTGTGTTAAAGGGTCTGTGTTTAAAGGGGTCCTTGTGTAAAGGCGTTGGTGTGTGAAAGGGTTTGTGTAAACAGTGTAATAAGCGTCTGCGTGTAAAAGCGTCTGTGTGTCAAAGGTTTGTGTAAAAGCGTCTGCGTGTAAAAGCGCCTGCGGTTTGCGAGTAAAAGCGTTGGTGCGTAAAAGGGATTGTGTGTAAAAGGGTCTGTGTGTACAAGGGTCCGTGTGAAAAAGCGTCTGGGTGTGAAAACGTCTGTGTATAAAAGCGCTTGCGTGTAAAAGTGTTTGTGTGCAAAATTGTTTGTCTGTAAACGCGCGGCTGTTTTTTTACAAATGCGTTTGGCAGTGAGTCATGCTTGTATGTAAAAATGACCGTCTGAATGCTTCTTTCTGTGTCTTCTTTGTTTCACCTTTCTTTTTTTTCCTCCTTCGAATTGGCGTTGCTCATTGCACCTCCTTTCTTCATATGCAACAACTTTTCACAACATGTCTACAACATGTCCCTTTCTTTGCGCGTTACACATTCACACCTCATTTCTTTTAGGCATCATCATATATTTCTCTACTTATGTTTCATGCTTTACGAGCTTCAGAGTTACACCATGTTACACCTCTCATTATCACACCTCTCACTGTGTTCCTCTACGCTCTCGGGCCATCCGTCGTTTAGTTTTTTTATCAGATGGGTGATAATATCCAAAAGCATTTTCCAAATCAACCACCTTTTTTCGGGGCTGCGAGAGCGAGAATATTTTTACCGTCACAGCACCATTCCGCAGCTAGACTGTGAAACTGAACCGGCCCGAAGGACAGAGAATGGTCCAAAGATTGGAAGATGTGGTTATCCCATAATTTCTTTCAATGGATGCCTAACCCAAAGTTTCAGTTCAGGAAGTTGTTTGAAGCGGCCACAAAAAAAAATGGAGACAACCCGTCCTTTTCAACACCAACATGACCGTATTTTTCCGTAGGCCTGCCGCTCCTCTTTCCGCAAGTGCCGGCGAGGTTGTCTGATTTGGGGCTGGCTTCCAATGGGGCCGAACGAAAAGTCCAAACTGCTTTTGGAAGAGATTTGGTGATGACCACCCTTGACTCACCCCTTCGACTTCGAATCATCTAGAATCCCAGGCGCCCGTTTGACATGTAATCTCAGCTCTGTTTCTGCGAGCCCCAACACTTGGCACTGGGATGCGCTGGGTGAATCTGGCCACGGCTCCCCTGCGTATGCTTTGGGACGGCTGCCAGTGTTGCGCCGATTTTCGTTCTGTTGCGCAGCAACGGACGGGGTCCAGCGAAGGTTCTTATGTCAACCCAAATTCCTTTTTTGGAGCTTGGAGTTCCCTCTGCAGGTAAGTTGGTAGCTTCAAACATTCAAAGGCGCAAGAAGTGTGTTCAAAAGCGTCGCATCTTTAGGATTGGCCAACGGCGGTGCCTAGCGGGTCGCCAGCATCTGGGCAGAGAAAAAGGGCCTGCAGAATTCTGAGCTTCAAAGCCCAGGAAAAGATGGCGATTTTGCATTCAGAAGCGAACGTGATTGCAAGATTTGAAAGGTGTGAAAGCCATTGCCAACCAGCAATGCCTTTTGCCGGTAATGTTCGCACACTAGATATTCAAAAAGTCATACCAGACGGCTTGCGAAGCCCGCCTCTTCATCAAAAGCGTTCCACAAATCACTTGGTCTGTGTGTGTGTGATCCGGATGAGCCATTGAGGTTGGGAAAAGGAGAGTGCGCCGCTGTAGTGGTGTTGCCCGGTGCATGGCGAAAATAGCTAGCAGGGCCGACCTCAACCCAAGCGCTGCCGCAGAATTCTTCCAATTTCTGCAGTGCTCCCTGCGCTTGGAAGCAGCTGAGAAACTTCAGCATGACATGTTGCTGGAGGATCAGGAGCTTCTCCGGAAAGGGTATTTCAAAGACAAGGTGGGGGATGTGAAGCTGGGGAAAAGATGTCAATATCATGAGCAGTCAATCGGTATCAAGAATCTGCCCTCGATGCCTTGAAGATTGACCCAACTCCTTTAAAAAACTTGCAGCTGAATATGCCCTTGGAATCCAACATTCACTGTCTCTTTGCGATCTGAAAGTCCACTAGTAGCTAGTATCTTAGAAGGGGTGGCCAATGGTTTCAATGCCAGGATTGCCATGTTCTGAATCTGGGATGATACTTTGGATCCCCATCTTTACATGTTGCCGGTTTTGTCGACATGGGCATCCAAGAACGAAGGGTTCTTCGGGTAGACCCGGCGGCAGGGAACCCTGCTCTTCAGATAGACCACAAGTGTCCAGCGCTGGCTGCCTGCAAGCTTCTGGCACGAACACCCGCATTGCTTGGATATATCTTCTCCATCTCCCAACGACCTATTGCACAGACTTACATCCGTGCATTTCCAACCATAAAGAAATATTAATTGTACATGTTGGAAGTCATTTGTTAATGACATCCAGACTTCTGGTTATTATTTAGCTTTTCCTACCAGCCTACAGGAGGCCCTCACCATGTGGCCCAGCTTCAAGCTGTGGGCGAGCCGCAACCTGAAGCGAGAGAAATGGGTCCCCTTCCACACAGCCCTGTCGCCGCATGAGCTCTTTGCAGTGGAGAAAATCCACCACAATCAGGAGATTCGCCATGATGTTCAAGATGATGATCAAAGTGTTCGTGATGATGGTGATGACGGCGATAGTAGTGATGATGGTGGTGATGACGCTTTTCGATGATGATGATGATGATGATGATGATGATGATGATGATGATGATGATGATGGTTGCTTTGAGAATGAAAATAACTATGGCGTAGAAGAAGAAGAATTCAAAAAGAATCAAAAAGAAGAAAGAGAAGAAGAAGAAGGAGAAGAAGAAGAAAGTGATGATGAGTTGGAGGGTGATGGTGATTCTGAGATTCTTCATGAGGATGAAGATGATGATGGCGATCATGACAGGAAAATGCTGATGATGATGATGATGATGATGATGATGATGGTGACGATGACGATGACGATGTTGGTGATGGCGATGATGAAGATGATAACGATGTTGATGATGGTGATGATGAAGGCGATGATGACGATGATGATGATTGGCTGGTGGATTTGAATTTACATACATTTATATACATGTATATCAATAGGTATGGCTAGATCGACCATAGGTAGTATGTATGTATGATATTTGGAATCTACAGATTATATGTGTGTGTGTATGTATGTGTATATATGTTTATATATACACAGGGTTGTAGTATTACACATGAAAAAATATCATCATATATATATATATACCAGTAGCACCGCACAAGGCGGTGGCGGAAGTTTCAAAGATAGGAAACCTATAGGGAAGTCGGTTGCTGTGAATCATGGACGGCAGAGCGAAGCCACTGATGGACCGAAAGGTGGTTGGAGCGTCGGGCGATCTATTTGTTTATCTATCTGTCGTTCTGCTTATTTATTTTATTTTTATCTATCTTTCTTTCTATCTATCTATCCGTCTATCTGTTTTTCTAGCTGTCTGTCGAATCTGTCTGATGATCTACCTATCTCACTATCTATCTGTGTATTACTTGTCTGTCTGTTTGTCTTTCAATCTGACTGTTTGTCTATCTGTCTATTTTTTCTGCCTGTGTGATTCTGTCTGTCTATCTTTCTGGTTGTCTAATTATCTGTCTTTCTGTCTGTCTATCTGTCTGTCTTTCAATCTGACTGTCTGTCTATCAGTCTATCTACCCATCTTTCTGTCTATCTATCTGTCTGTCTATCTTTCCGACTATCTAATTATCTAGTTATCTACCTGTCCATCTATATGTCTTTCTATCGGTCTGTCTATCTCTGTGTCTTTCTGTCCGTCTTTCTGTCCATCTATCTGTCTGTCTATCTCTTTGTCTTTCTGTCCATCTTTCTGTCCATCTATCTGTCTGCCTATCTGTCTGATTATCTAACTATCTAGCTATCTATCTGTCTATCTATCTGTTTATTTCTATCTATCTAGCAGCTGTCTTCTATCTGTCCATCTATCTATCTGTCTATCTGCAAGCTTGAAAACGAAGCTTTTCTGCGAGACTTGCTTGCAATTTGGAAGTTGAAAGCTGAAAACTTAAGCAATTCTGCGAGGTTTCCTCCATTTTCCAAGTTGGCAACTTCAAACACAAAGCAATTCTGCGAGGCTTCCTCAATTTTCGAAATCGACAACATCAAAAACGCAGCAGTTCTGCAGCTGACGGCCCCACCATTGCGTCTTGCGATTTGTCCATTCCAACTGTCTAAAGCATTGCGCCTGCCACCGAAAGTGAAGCCAGGTCATGTGAAGTGCTGCACCTGTCACGCAAAAATCATCTTAACAAAACTGAAAATCTGATCCTCCAAAATTCAGAATCAGCGCCCTGACCACCTAACATCTCTGATGAAGATGTCTTTTGTACTGCTCCTGCCACGCAAAATGCACCT
This sequence comes from Symbiodinium sp. clade C Y103, assembly GCA_003297045.1. Lineage (NCBI taxonomy): Eukaryota > Dinophyceae > Suessiales > Symbiodiniaceae > Cladocopium > Cladocopium sp. clade C. Next base: position 16,795 of record BGPT01000003.1, read on the forward strand.
TTTCAGCTCCTCTTCAAACGTCCCGCGCCGGCCATCGTTTTTGAAACTGCTGCAAAACCCGCACGCTTTGCTCACTTCTGACATGGTGCAGAATCGCGGGCACCTGCCACGCAAAACGACGTTTGGACATCCAAGAGTGGTCCGAGCAGGTGTTCTTTTAGCAGTTTGACATCCAAATGTGCTTTGCGCCACAACGGCGTGCACTTTTTCAACATCTCAACTTCCAAAGGTGCTCCGAGACCGTCAGGTTTTAACACTTGTTACTTCGAAATGAGCGTCGCGCCACAACGCCGTGTTCCAAAGGCGTTTCGAGCATGAGGTGTTTTGCACATTTTGGCCTGGAAATGTGCTTCGCGCCACAGCGGTGCGCGCTTTTCGACATCTCAACTTCCAAAAGCGCGCCGAGACCGTCAGTTTCTAACGCTTTTTACCTCGAAATGAGCGTCGCGCCACAACGCCCTGTATTTTTTCGACAGCTCAATGTCCAAAAGCGTTTCGGAGCTGCGGTGCTTTGTACCTTTTGACTTCCAAACGCGCTTCGCACCACAACGGCGTGCAATTTTGGATCCCTCGTCTGCCCTGATGGCTCTGCACCCGCCGCTTTAGCGAGCCTACTTTTCGACGCTCCGGAGCCACAAAACATTGGAAAAAAACAAGTGTTTTGCGACTCTCCTACCTTTTCGCGCGCCTGCATCTTCTCCCTTTGGCTTTCTCCTGTCTGATCTTCTCTCTCCTTTGCCTCTTCCTATCTCGGCTTTTCCATCTGTCCATATTGTCGGAAGTTTGACTTCTAAACTTCCTTCGGGTATATAGGCATATTTGTAGCTTGAGGATCGTTGCTGTACATTTTTTAGGCATTACAATACAAGTACGATGGATTAGGTAGTGTCTGGGGTTGCCTCCTCTCTCTTTGGCGGTGGGCCGGATGGTTTTCGATGCTGCATATGGCTATAGATTATGTGTGCAATATGTATAGCATACGTGTTGCTTAGCTACGCTAAAAGGAAAAGGATGTTATAAGTTCTATGTATGGATATAATGTGGGCAATATTTCCATCACAGGCAACTGTTGCATAGTATAATATAGTATATAGATGCGCTATTGCCTGTATATAGGCATACCAAGTAGAAAAGAAGCATATAGATACTAATTGTGGTACTATATGGACAGCGCGTAGGTCGGATGTAGGCAGCATGCGGCTTTCAAACGTTGCGAATAGGATGCAAGTCGAAGGTTGTGGCTCTGAAATGGTCCAAATTGTATGCACATGGAAGGCCGTGATTTTGATATGCTGCAAATTGCATGCAAATGGAAGGCCGTGACTCTGATATGCTGCAAATAGCATGCAAATGTTAGATTTTGGGGGGCGAGGGGGGGGTACCATACCATTGGGGGGGGGAAGGGGGGGCTGCCGAACTGGGGACCGGGAACATATATGCCAGATAGAATGCCGGAAAATATGTCAGATAGAATGCCGGCTAATCTGTCAAACAATGTCAAACATATTGCATGTCATAGTGTGTGCGTATGTGATCATACAGTTCAAAGAAAATGCCAAAACAACTGTCCCACAGAATGCCAGAGAAATATCAAGGTAGGACGTTAGAAAATCTGCCCGATACAATGTTAAATTTTGTTAATATTTCAAAGCGCATGTCGAAATATGTGGTCGTCACAAAATGTCACCATATATGCCATTTAAATGTGAGAGTATGAGTTCGAAAAACTAAGAAGATATGTCAGAAAAACTTGAGGAAGAATGTCAATAGATATGGCAGGTCAAATGTCAAATTTTGTTTCGGAACCTAAGCCAGATAGAACACACCAGATAAGATATCAAAAACTTGTTCAGTTGAGTGCCAAATCAAATGTCGAACTAATTTGTAGAATCAAAAGGGTCACAATATATGACGGGGGGTCAAATGGCGAAGCATATGTCAGAATAAATGTCAACTAAACTATTCGTAAATGCGCCAGGCAACATGTCAGCACATGTCCGATAGAATGTAAATAAGAATGTTTAATAAACCGGCTCTTGTCGCTTGGCGGGGCTCACTCGAAGTAAAGGAATGCACGCGCTGACTGCGAGTCTTATTCTCTGAGACCGGTAAGTTAAATTTTTTGGTCCTACATCCTTAATTCGTGGGGTGGTATTGCAGATCCGAAGTCCGTTACATCGACTGGACCCAACCACCGGTCACCACTTGGACGCTTTTTTTCAGGACTTGAGTTGGACCCCTTTCCAGCGATATTTGGCGATGATCATCTTTCGTGCACACTGCCAGAAACATGTTTTTTCTGAAGCCCAGCTGCCTTATCTGCAAACGCCCGAGTTTTGGGCTGCGCCGAAGAAATACTTTGAGGATGATGGCCCCATCACCCAAGCCATGTAACTTGGAGGATCGATGAGATGTGGGGAGCGTGGGATGACAACAGGTTTGCGCTTGCTAGGCCCATGAGTTTCAAACAGCGGAAACACGTGGCAGTGGAACATAGAACGGACGACTTCTGATGTGTTCAGCCCCGCTGTCATTTTGTTTGTGGCATTCTTTGCCAACGCGGTGCGGTTCATTCCGGTGCAAAGTTTAGGTGGATCACGAGCCATCGAAGGCCTATTAACAGGCCATCCAACTTATCACTCTTTTTTGATCATCCCTGTCTACAATACTATTATGAGAAGATTTAAATATGTATTGGATCTATTCATTTTGGGGTCCTTGGTTGGAAGATGTTGGAAGTCTTTGGTTTTAAGGGGGGTGGAATTGGCAGCCATTGGGACGCATGCTTCCACATGGGTTCCCTGTCCAAGACAAATCTTGTCATACAAGGTTTCAACATGCCTCAACCATAGCGACCGACCAGATGCAGGTTGCGATATCGCCGTGAGACGCGTTCGCCATTGCAGACCTCCGCCTTTCGCTTGATCCCGAAGCGCTTGTGCAAGGACAATGACGAGAATTTAGCTGTCAGCGTGGCGCGGCGCAGCCAGCTACTGATTGACATTGCCAATGAAGTCTGGCCCCTGCTTCTGGATGTCCATCTTCCAAGCGCCCAGAAATTTGCGGCCATTTCAAGCTGCTTGGCTGGGTCAGCGGGGGCGGTATGCATGGGATTTGCTGTTTGTCGAACGTTGGAAACCTGGCTTGGGATCACACAGCTTTTGGGCCTTTTGAGGCTGGAGGATCTGTGGGTATTTGTGTGCGTTCCAAGAGATAGATGATCAAAAACTATTTGCAATTTTCTTTTCTGAAAAATAGCTGGCTTGAACACTTGAAGCCCGATCTATCACAGCAGCTGCCACCGGTGCCAAGGGGCCATTCAAACTGGCCATGGTTTTGGTGAAACTTGGGCGAAGATGTTGATGGTTTCCATGGACATTGCTTACCCGGAGGCAGCAAAAGGGGTTGGGGATGGCTGCCGGTCCGGGCTGGATGATTCAAATGAAGTATGTTTGGCCAAGGGTTGACCTGAGTTGAGTTGAGCGGGGTTGATTTGCTGGTTTAAACGGAATTGCAAATTTCCAAAGCGCAAACAGGAGTTATCTGTTGGGTTTATTTGTGGACAGACCTGCCAGATGAGTCCTTTTCACCGATTTTCGGTGGGCTGTGTTGGATCCACATTTGGGTTTGTAGTGGGCCACATTTAGCGCTGTCACATGGTGTCGCAAATAATTCGTGCCTTTGCTAGGTCCTGATAAGAAAGCTTATTGCTTTTCCCACGTCCCACACAAAACAAAATAGGGCAACATTTATCCAAAACATTTCGCTTTTGATTTCCGATCCCCGTCCGAAAACAGAACCAAGCAGGTCCAATCTGGTAAGCCCGGGGCTATCTCCGCCATGAATCCAAAAAGGATAGATTTGCTGCTGTCATGCCAGGAACTAAACTTTTCCCCCTTTGATTCCTTCTCTTTCTCTCTCTATCTCTCTCTCTCTTTCTCTTTCTCTGTCTCTTTCTTTTTCTCTTTCTTTCTCTTTCTCTCTCTATTTCCTTTTTTTCCTAAATCTATTTGGGGGCCGCTACCAGCCCACTCACCCAAGTGATGCCAGGGATATCGCAGGCAACCCATTCCCCTGAGGCCAAGCTGTTGATGGAGCACTGCGACGTGGGCATCGGCGCCAAACGCGGGCTGCTGCGCCTTGGGGGCGGAGATAACCGCGCAGGGTTGCAGCAGGTGACAGAGGCGTTGAACGGGGCACAGCTGGAGTCTGCCAGGTGGGCCAGGTTGGTAGTTGCTTGTGGTGGTAACACAGGCCCCGAACACAGCTGATGTTTTGGCAGGGCCTATGTTAGTTTGGGGGATGGCGCTTCTTTGACATGATGGATCTCATTTATATACGTTTTCTTTGAAAAGGTGATTGAACCCACCAGCAACCACAAGATGGAATGATAGTACGGCTTGGGATTTTTGAGAAGGTGCGAGGGCAAGATCATATTTGGGAGAGTGCCATCAGAAGATGCTGGCCAGACATTGGGCCCAAAATTTTGGGGGCTCCATTTCCATCAATTTTTTCCGCATGTTTCCATGGCTCATTGTTTGGGTTTTCTCGGAGTGGCTCTGGCATCAGCCCCTTCCTAAAACACAGGATGCAGAGGAACATGGCGCTGTGGCATCAGGATGGTTCTGGGGACCTGCATGGCTGGCTGGCATCCACTTGCCTCCAATCATTTAAAATTTCTGACTTGGAACCCTTGACGGTATCCATGCGATACGCCGGCTAGAATCCCATTACATCCATGCATCATTCTGAGTTTGCAACTGGCACGTGCAACACCAAATGTTCATGAAGACTGCTTCTTTTGCGCAACTGTGGTTTCTATTCTATTGCGGTTTCGGCGAGAGCTTTGTGTCACAAGCCCAAGAAATCGGAGATTTCTTTTTCCCAGTCAACAGTCAACCCCCCACGCTTGCTTCCAGACCCAGCCGCTTTGCACCAGCAAATGTCAGCAAATAATTCGTCGCTATTATCAGTTGTCAAGTAGGAGACAATTGCAAGTACTTTGGTGAATTTTGGCAGGTGGTATGCTAATTTTGCAGACAACAGCGCCAGGCATTTCTGGCGCCTTCTGGCAAAGGTGGAGTCTGTGGCCCATAGCACCTTTGATCATTTGCCGCTGATCCAACGGCACCTGGACACGGAACGCCTGAGCCCGGCCACAGTGCAGGCGCATTGGGATAACTGGGAAGATCTCCAGCGTGTTTTGGGATTACGGGGCTTCACCGCGAGAATCATAAATTCGCTTGGATGATGGTTGCCCGAGCCACAAAATATATTTCCCAAAGGTTGTTCATGGATTTTGTTGTACTTTCCTTGAGCTTTGCCATGTGACATTCCAATTTTTGTGGGTCTAAAACAGAATCTTCTAGGTGCAACTCTGTGAGTGGCGTCAGTTCCTGGACTATTTGGATAGGCAGGCCAGACGCTGAGCCAGCATTTGGTTATGATCATCCCAGTTGGGTGGATAGAAACTTTGGTTGGGGAAGGACATGAAATAAACGGAAATAATCTTGTGAATTCTTTCAATCCGCAATTATCCACCGGCTTACTTGATCTTCAGCCATCAAGAAACATATGGTGCCAGAAGGATCTCGTTGTCCCAAACAAATGCGCTACCAAGAGGGTACAAAGAGCCAATCCTCCCGCAAGTAACCCACCATCATCTCTTCGAGTTGGTGACCGGTACATCCGGGAAAGAAATCCAAACAGTGGTGGCCCCAATCAATGATCCATCAAGCACCTCCATAAGTTTCGCAACAATGCCGACAGTAATTTCTGGTCCATGCAGCATCATGTGGGAAAATCATGGCACCCTGCTTTAGGCGAAGCTGTTTCGAAGCTGTTGGACCCAACAACTTCACATGCGTCCTAAACAATCAATGTCCAGGCAGCAGCGTTAAACGCATTGAGCAATGATGAGCTGCTATGTGTGCTATGGCTTGTGCAGCGTGTTTTTCTTGCTTGCAGGATTCGTGAGCTACGAACATTTTTTCGAGCGCAGTTTTTCTTGATCGTAAAGACCTGAGGACTGGAATTGCTGCAGGTGCCTTCCAGCATCACCTTTCTGGACGATGACGCGGGACCCCCACAGATCTCGGACGAGGAGGTGTCTGAGATCGAGGTTTCGGATGACACCGCGTCGGACGCCATCATACATCGAGCGAAAGCCAGGAGGCGGTCGACCTCCGAATCCATGGCTTCTGCCAGTGCCCTGACTTTGGCGCTTTCAGTTGGTGCTTTGGTGGTGTTTTGAAAACCCCAAAGATGGAGAATCGAGGGTCGCGCGCCTTTTGAACTGCAATGGTTATCCAAAAGCATTTCAAGGTTTTGCCCCTGGACATTGCCCATGTGAAACGTGCCTGGGGTGGGTTGAAAACATTATAATGGCAACAAGCCACCACATCCGTTTTAGATTGTTGATCCCCGGGCTAAAATCACCCCAGTGAATTTTTGTCTTGATAAGAAGCGGAACTACCAAAACGATCGACCAGGTGCCGCCTACTTGACACGAGCTTCTGAAGTGCTGGGACATGCAAGGGTCCAACATGAGGAACTCCTTTTGAAGATCGAGGTTTGCGCTGAGGAACTTCGAGAGTACCTGGGTAAGTCCACTGTTTGGGGGCCCAAAGAACTTCTGAATTGAATTCGCTTTTGCTTGTGGAGGAATACAACGTCTATCTTTCTGATGGCTTTTTTTTGCTGGCGTCAATGTTTCTTGAACTGCTCATCCCTGTTTGAAATGCCCCATCTCAAAGGACACCTCCCTTTCTGTCCCAAACATGACAGATAAATGTTTCTTGAGGGCGGGCAGTTCAGCCAGCAGGTATGACCTGCGGTGGGACATTGCAAAGCAGGAATTCTTAAAAATGGCACGCCTGGAGCAGCAACTGCAATATGACATTTGGGAGGCCAAGATCAAGGTAAGCCAAGAAACTTGGATTAAGCCTTACAACATACTAGCTTATCCAACCACGAAGTGGATTTCACCGCCAGGGTTGATACTGGTTGGTAGTTTGACGCTTGGAGTTGCTGAGGATGATGTCAGTTTATGCTATTTTCCCTTTGGTTCATCCACCCTTGATTGATTCTTTTTGGACCTTCTGGAGCAAATCCAAGGAAAGGACGGCCCAAGAGCCTTTACAGAAACATGTGAGACTTGGATTTGCGAATGAGGCCATGCTTTTTACCCTTGCAATGCATACGCTATGGATGGTTTGTTACGGTTAGTTTTTCGGGGTTTCCCCCTATGTTTGTTTGTTTGTCCCATCTGTGTTGCCCTGTACCCCCGATCTGCATTGGCGAGGAACACCTTCAGCCCATCCTCCCAGTTTGATTCTCTAAACGTTCTATGTTTCAGATGTTGTGCCAAGGTAATTCATGTTTGGATGCTTTCTGATGATGATCTTTCCGATCTCGTGGTGAACTTTGGGTTGTCCGTAAGTAGGTATACGGTATACCGGAATACCGTAAAATTGCTTAAAGCCTGGAATTGACATGGAAAATCGTTTTCCAAACCATTTCATGGAACAGGGTATCTTTTCTCCAGACATGCTTAAGCGACTTCACTGCAGTTTCCGTGCTGTTCAACCATCAGGGTTGCAATATTAATTTCTTTGTTTATTACATATACTGGTGGATCTAAAAGTATATCATCCTTGTGCGTCCCCGCTTTCCAGCTTGCCGAATTGTCAACAGCCCCCCAGATCATCCTCACATGTCGACCGTGGCTCACGCAATCGCCGCCGCATTCTCAAAATCGACATTTCACCCATCTCAACATTTATTTCACCTCGGCTGTCCTTTATTTTACCACCACAAGGCACACAGGTTTCCTCGTCTGAGGAAGGCCTTGGGTGACGCCCTGTGCACCTTAGAGCAGCAGCAACCGAAGCTGCCAGGGCCAGCAGTCCCCAGCTGCTTGGCAGAACGCAGCCATGACGCCCTGGCACAGCAGCTGGCACAGCTGCAGCAAGGCATCCAGGCAGGGTCCCATAACACACCACAAATTACTTTCTCCACTCGACCCCACCAATTATTGGTATGCATGTGACATTCCATCTGGTATTCTATTTGATATTTTCTTTGACAAATATTTTGGCATTCTATCCCCCGCATGTCTTGTGGACTTTTGATTGGCAGTCCTTTTCAAATACTTTCTGGCATGCCATGTGACATTCCATCTGGCAGCCTGTTTGACATCTGATTTTCGCATTCCATTGGGTAGTGGTTTTGGCATTCTATTTGGCATCCTATCCGGCATTCTATTTGGCATCTTTTCACCATGCAGTGCGACGTTCCATTTGACATTCTATGTGACATATTTTTTGACATTCGATCTTGAATTTCTTCGGGCATTCTATCTGACATTTTCAAGCGCTCTATTTGGTATATATTCTAGCATGCCCTGTCATGTTCCTGCCGCCTGGCGTTTTATTTCACGTATAGTCAGTCATTGTATCTGACACATATCTTGACATTCTGTCCAACATTGGACCTGGCAGCCTATTCGGCAGTACCTCTGATTCTATTTTTATTTGACAGTATCTGTGACATTCGACTGGGCAGTCTACGTCGCATTCTATTTGACGTGTTAGAACCTTTGGCATTGTATGTGACGCACGCTATTTTCCAGCATGCCGTGCGACATTCGATCTGGCATTCGGCTGCACATTTTATTTCAAAAGTTTTCAGGCATAAAATTTGGCTTTTTTTTGGCATTTGATCGAGCATTCTATCTAGGTTTTTTCGCCGCTTTATTTCACCTTGTATTTGGCTTTCTTTTTCGCATTCTATTGCCAGTATTGTGACAAGTCAGTTGACGTTTTATTTGACCATCTGTCTGGTACTTATCTGACGTAGTGTCCGGGTGTCAGGGGCTAAAAGGGCGGCAAGCCAGCACACTGTTCTGCTGCGATGGGGCACAGAGAGAGGGCGAGGCCTCCGAGAGCTGGCTAGGATGCCAGAGCGTTCGGGTTTCTCAGGCACTAAGCTCGGCCCAGCTGGCGAGCTCACAATTTGACAGCGAGGAAGTTGGCGAGTGTGGCTGTTAGGGAGTGAGCCAGCGAGGTTGAGCTGGATGTCATGTTAAAAATTCATAGGTCCCCACCTGGCAAGTGGGGAAAAATGTGGCTGTGTAAAAAACGTGTATTTGCAAAATGCGCTGATGATTCATCAACAAACATTACTGGTGAAAGACGGTAGGAACATGTGGATTGGTTTTTCCATTCTTGAAATTTACAGCGGCTTTTTTAAGAAACAAATACGGGCCAATTTGCGCCACTTCCAGGGGTGGATAGTTGGAGCATATAGGTCAACAAGATGGGGCGACTGTTTGAGCCAGAAAATTGAATAATCATATCCTGCACATGAAACCCCACCCATTTTCAGGCTCGATGCTCTTGCTTCCGTTTTGTAACGGATGCTGGATCAACTTTAGTGAAGGGTACATCATGCTCTGGTGACTTAGGACTTGTGAAAATGTCCTGGGTGGATTCACTCCTGTGTCATGATTCACCGACCTCTCCACACACAAGTCCTGTGTCATCAGGCATCTACCTAAAGAACGATTAAAGAAAGATGATTTTTTTTCCTTTGCCTCAGTCAAAAGTAATCAGAAAAACTATTGTAATACTAATTTTGTCTTGCTTCTGACATTGCTCAAAACCTTCACTGTGAATAGGGGACGGCCCCATACCGATAGCCTATCTGTGCATGGCACTGATCTTAACAAATAAGTTCATCTGCTACTCTTGCAGCTGTTTTTGGCTTGCCCAGATTTTTGGTCAAACAGAAAAAGTCAAAACATTTTTTGGATGGACTTCACAGGGTGCTTAAGTCCAATGTCATCAGTGCACAGGAGAAGTAGATCACCTGGTGAAAACCCTGTGACTTAGGACTTGGTCACCAAACTATGTCATCAGAGTGGTCTAATCCTAAGTCTCTATTATAGAGAAAAATATTTTGCAAGCCGGCGGGTTTGGTTAATTTTGAACCAATAGAATAAAGACGCCCAAAAAAAATGCATTTTTTGGAGAGCGGGTATTCAAGGTTGGCTTGGGGGGTGATGTCTTCAGTCGGTCGGGCAGCATGCTGTACAGCAAAGAGATATAAGGGGGGTTTTGGTTGGCGGCGCCCTCATACCTATGCATGGGAGATTGGGCCCCAGTTGACCAAAGCAGGAAATTAGAGCCGAGAAGCTTTGTGCAGAAAAAGCTGCTGGCGTAAAGACTTGCACCCAGCATGAGGATGAAACTTGGCAGGTGATGGGGTTGAACTCTGATTTTTTTCCGCTTGGATGGGTGTTTTCGCAGGTTATTTTCTTGCTGTTTGTACCACGAAGTTGCTGGAAACCATGGCTCTTTTTTCAACAAGATCCCACCGGGGATTTGGGATGAAGGCCAAACCCCTCGGATCTTCCAGGGCACCCCACGTTGCTGGACACGTCCTTGAGGTGCTGCAACGGTTGCAAAACCAGCAGGCATTGACGCAAGCGCAAAGAAGCATTGCAGGAGAAGAAATGCAGAAGGCTTGGCGCGCTGTTTTTTGGCGGTCTTGGATTTTTGGTGCGCGGTTCCCTCGATGGTTTTCAGGATTTTTTATTATCATGGCTGGGCCTGATATGTTGGAACTTGTTGATAGGAAGCAAGTGGATGCTAACCTCAACCGTTTTTGCATTGTCTTTGCCATTGCCCATGCGCAATAAGAATTTCCAGGACAAGGTACCTTAGATGGTGGCACCTTGGGTCAGCGTTTGGCCCTTGAAGGGGATATGTTTTTGAAAAATGAAAGTAGATGGGGCATTTTGAGTTCAAAACCTAGTTGTTACAGGTGCATCCTATGTTAATTATCTAAATTCTAGAGATCATATTTATCCGCTTTTCTCACTTCCATTCACACGCGGTCGTCAGTGATCTTTATTTCAACTTGTTTAATTTCCCGTTCCTATGGCTGGCTTCTAGTGAATCAACTTGACCAACTATGCTCTGTGGAGGAAACAGAAGCCATCATGGGTCCCACCAATGGTGGTATCGCCGGTTCTCACTATTGGCTAGGGTCATTGCAGAATAGGCAGGGTTAACCCGTTTAGAGAAATGAACTCCGAAGAATAGCTTTGGAGGATTCTGGAAAATGTGCCCCTTTTGGAAATTAATTTTTGGAAGGTAATGATCCTCGGCTTTGATACCCTCCCATGTTGCCTCCCAGTTTTGTGTGCGCGCTGTATTCTTTAAAATTTCGCTTGGCGTTCACCAAATCCCAGAACTCCATGAACGGCTTCTTTGCAGGGTTGATGCATAAAGAGCCATTGTAAACAGTTAAAGTGCTATAGTGTCTTGCAACTTTCCGCACGGCATAGCTTCTGGTAATCCAGCATGTCAATGGAACTTCCCATTTAATTTGACGTTTTTCCATTTGGGATTGTGAAGTTCGAGCAGGCCCCGCCTCAGGACCAGAGGGCGCAACTACTTAATTCATTCTTTGATGGGATGTATACCTCCCATATTGGTGTGGGAAATACAGGGTCCGTTGATGAATTGGGGCCCTATAGGCTCATGCGTTTACAATTGATCCTTATTTGTGTGATCAAAGGATGAAACTTTATCAATGGTTCGAAAATCCATTTGGATCAACTTTATGACGGCGTAAATCCATACAGAAACGGAACTACATGCAAATTTCCAAGATGAAAAGCCAAGTCCCAGGCAGAGGCTGCTAGGGTTTCTGCTCAAAATGAGCTCTTGCAGCGACGCTTGCGATTGGTGCATCTCAAGGTGGTGGCGCGGTGATTACGGTGTTTCCCGCAATCGGTTTGAGGAAAGTATATTGAACTCACAAATACCTCATCGTAGCTAATGTTTAAGCAAGGGATATAATCCCTAAAAACTACATTTTTCCAGCTTAAGCAACATTGCTGTTTGCAGAAAATTGGTGGGGTATCACTTCAGCAGTGTTTCAGAAAATCGGAGATATGGAGGCAACCTCCAGATTCCATCAATTCCTGTTTTCTGCGTCCATTTTTGTTTCTTGGTTTCGACCCATCACATGCAACACACGTAGGAGCAAGACAGAGATAGAAGAGAGAATAGAGAGATAGATAGAAAAAAACAGAGAGAGAGCGAGAGAGAGAGAGAGAGGGAGAGAGAGAGCTCGGGATAGATAGTCAAAGGGATAGATAAACAGACAGACAGGCAGACACATAGGTCAAGACAGAGAGAGAGGGAGAGGGGAGGGGGAGGGGGAGGGAAAAAAGAGACGGAGAGAGAGAGAGAGAGAGAGACAAAGAGAGATAAAGAGAGATAAAGAGAGACTAAGACACACAAAAGAGATACAAAAGAGATTTCAATGTACAAAAGAGATACAAAAGAGACAAGGAGAGACGGAGAGAGACAGAGGGGGAGAGAGCGGCAGAGAGAGAGAGAGACATTGAGGCTTTGGACCGTTGTCACAAGTCCCCGAGGTGAAAGCTGGCATGAATGCATGAATCAGCCGTCCAAATCAAAGATGGTTCCCAATGCAATCACTGGGTAGGGTTTGACCGTCGCCCATGTTTCGGGGACGTTTGTTCATTTGTTTTTCTCTCTACCTATCAAACTAGGCTGAAAGGATTAGTTGGATCATTTACCCATGGAGAATTAGGCATATGGTATGCATCGCAGATATGAATTTGGAGGCTGCAATCAACCACCCGCCCCAGCCACTGGCATGAAGGCAGACATCAGCGCCCTCGAAGCCATGGTTGCACCGCAAGAAAAGCATCCCTCCGCCCAGTTGAGTTGTAGCTGGCGGTTTGTCCCAGATGGGGTACACCTTCGAACGATATGTTCTTGATTACTTTTGAAGTGGAGGGATGATAAGCCAATATTAATTAACTATTGAATTTTGGGGGCGCTCTACTTTTTGACAAACCAATTTGGAGGTGAGATCAAATAGTGATGAGAATGGTGCCATCCCAGCAGAATGAGTATGTCGACGTTTGAAGCTGCTGTTTCATGTTGGCCCTTCGAAGCTCAGGCACATGTTTTAGGTTGAAATACACTAGCCTTGCATGGATAGCATGTCCGATGATGTTCCGCGTTGCGATGATGCTTGGGTCTCATATTCAGGTTCCAAGTGCGAACTGGTCTTCAGGAATATTCCATCAATCACATTCTGTCTCGTATGTGCTCTCTATTCCAGGTTTTCTTTCCGCCGGTTAAAGTAAAGAAGTTTAATGACTAAAGGCTGCGCTGCCCCAAGCTGTCCTCCCCAGGTGTGGTAGGTGTCAAACACACTGTTTGTTTGACCCTTGTTGGGGTCTGAGCCTTTGGCTCTTGACATGGTGGCAATCGATCATTGGCATCGCAACAAATGGATGTGGAACGGTTTCCCCCTTGGTTCTCAAAAAAAATATCGCCACTGTGGGGGATAGGTTTCTTGTTGAAATTGGTTCGGGTGATTGCTTGCCTGGATATGTTTCGGTTCAAGCTTTGTGTTTTGCCAAATCCAGCTCAGGCCATGGGAATTTTTAGGGATCAAGATATAATCCAAGGCAACAAGATCAACATGCTGACACCCGCTGGGGCTAGTTTACAGATGCTGTTGCTGTTTGATTTTCCCTTCCTGCCTGCGCAAGCCGCGAGATGGGGCGGCTATGACCAAGCAGAAATTGACCAAGGACACACTTCCGTGCTGTGCAATGGGTACAGATCGGAACTGAAAATCTTTGCGGGCCACAGGGGTTGGTAATTGTTTGTCTTAACCATCCATAGTGTGCCGATACCCACAATAAAAATTGGGGCGCCAGGACTTGCCCCAGACGGTCTCCGCTGCACATGCTAAAGGCAACCACTTGCAAGGTACTAGTTTGATGCGGTGTTGAGTTTATGCCCGCCCATCAGTAAACGCAAAGAAGTACAGCACCATGATGTACAAGGCCAGGTGACATTCAATATTCCCAACGTGCATCTGCAAAATCCACATCTATTGTTTGTAAAATCTTGGAGGAGTCCTTGCTTTTGAGGGTAGCATCCAAGACGATAAGGTTTTTCTCTATCTTGTTTTGACCTTGGGGAACCTTGGCACCTTGCGTGAAACCGCCACTAAGCGACACAGAACTGTTCTCTCCCTGCGTGGCTCAAGTAGCTTTGCTTCCATCCTGTGGCCCTTCCTCTTGCTACCTCGGCATGGCTCCTTGGCTTCCTAGGGGAGGAGGGCATGCTGGGAGGCCACCAAAGAATAGAAAGGAACCAATAAAAATTAGAAACATGGATTTGAAAAACGGCCTTCCCAGGAGAAACAGATACAAAATGCAATGAGCCTGGCTTTGATCTGCTCTATGCTTCCCGGGGGCGCCCAAGTAAAGAGAATCACGCGATTTCAAGATGTATCGTGCAGTAAAACCCACCCAAAGGCAAGGCAAGCCCGTATTTTTCAAAATGATCATTTATAGAACAAATATCCAGTAGCACGATCATCTTGCAAATTCAGTTTGGTCCCACGTAATGTATCTTGAACCCTCTATATCATTGGCCCAGGGAGTGCAACAGAGTCTAGCACCAAGAGTAGCTAGGATGATGTGCACCCAGGTTGAAGGGGGCTTGCATAGTGGCTTGGGATGAGAACTGTGATGCTTGTTATTGTTTGATTGTTTATTTCCCCTGGCAAGCCAACATTGAGGTTCAAATTGCTTTGGGCTCTTCCTTGGCGATTCATTCCTGAATGTGCAGAATGTCTGATTCTCCGATATCCAATACATGTACCAAGGTCGGTAAATAACCATGGGCTGAATACCTTTGATTGCTGGGTTACAAATTCAAAAATGGCGCCTTAGTCTGCCTATTTGAATTTCTTCTTTGACAACGGTTTCACCTATATTTCACATAAGCATTCACTTACATAGTTATTTCTCCTGCGCATGGCTGGCATGGGAAATTTTCTGAATATCGCGGATATTACCACGCAGCCAACACATGTATCTGCCATCACAATTGTCAGCACCACCAACAGCAATCATCCAACCACATCATCACCTATCACCCATCCACATCATCACCAGTCTCCAATCATTGATGACTAATTACAATAATCACCATGATCTTCATCTTGATCATCATCTTCATCATCACCTTCGTTCATTGTCATCCTTCTTCGTTGCTTGAACCAACTAAGCCTCAGCACCCCTAGCACAAACCCATCACCTGATCCCAGGCGGCCCGAGTCCTGCGCGCCCTGGCGTTGCTCCTGCTGGGCTGCGGCGCCTGGACCTTCCTGGCCCCAGTCCCAGCGCCAGTGGAGGTTCCGCTGGTGCAGTGGAATGCGGTGGATGCGCACCTGCTGCTAGCGGAGATTGACATGGAAAACCCTACCAGGCAGAGATGATGAAAATTCTATCTTACATGTTGGCTTTTACAGTTTTCCAGCTATTTTTAAGGGATGCAACCTTTTTTCATTCAATCATGCGGGGCGGAGCCAAGAAAAGACATTTCACAGGATGCCTTAATATCCTGTCAGATGGCCTTGGTCAAGTACATCCTCACCTTGCATGGTATTCCCAAAATCATTGCTCACACATTTCCATACTTTGCCGGCCTTACAAGGATAGGCGTCACTAAGCCGTGTTGGCTTCTGGTTTCCACCAGTAGATTTCATTGAAACATTTCGCCGGATATGCCTAAGTTTACTGGAAGATAGTTCCCCCAGCATTGCAACATACTGGGGTTCACCTTCCCCCATGGTCATCCTCAGCCATTGTCAGGCCAGAGGACGATGAACCCACGAGTCCTGCCAACGCGCTGATCCTGCTGACCTTAGGTTTCGTCTTCGCCGCCTTCATTTTACCGCTGCTGTTCGCAGGCATCCAGTCCAAAAATGCCGACATTGCCGGGGCCGATGATGCTGGGCTTCGTGAAGGGGACATTGGGCCACTAATTGGTGCTAAACGCATACGTCTATTCAATTGCTATGTCAAAGCATTAAGATGTATGCTCTATTTAGCACATTGGTACAGTGTAAATTTGTTGATGGACAGGGTGTAATATACATACACTGTGTATATACATATATAATCATATAGGTGTAGATATACGAACTCAGGTATATACATATATATGTTGCTTCTTCGTGCGCATGTGCATGTGCATGCCCACATCTTCAGACATACGGATAGATAGATAGACAGACAGATAGAAAGGTAGATAGGACAGACAGATAGATAGGACAGACAGATAGATTGATTGACTAATTGGTCGGTTGATCGATTGGTTGATTGATATGGTAGACAGTTTTGAGGGATTGACAGAGTGAGGCAGAGCAGTGGTACAATTTGACAAGCTAGGGAGATTTGTTGACAGATTGATGTGCTGGTAGGTTGTAAGGTTGTGGTAAGACTGAGCTAGTTGGAGTTAGGGTTAGGTCTCCCACGGGAAGGTAGATTGACAGAGATAGAGCCAGATAAAGTAAGACAGAGTAAGATAGAATTAGTTTGGTTGATAGATTGGAGCAAGGTGTAGTGAGAAAGAGCTAGGTAGATTGATACACGATATAATTAGATGGGGTCAGGTAGAGCAAATAGATATAGCTTAGAGTTTCCTTCTAAGAGTAATTCTTTTGGCATATTTAACCCCTTATATTTGGATATCTTTGCCCTTTTCCCCATGTATACATGGCCCAAAACACCCCTCTCACAAAGCTATCCGTGACCCTCTAAGCGGGGTGTGGATGGATCAAAAATGTCCCTCCGAGGGTGGAATTTTCGTGGTCCCGGAGAAACATGGTATTTAAACAAATTCTGCTATGAAAGCCAAGAGTACCCCTTTCAAACTGGCCCAAAATACCTTTCCTGCAAATTGTATTGTTGAGGCTTCAATACCTCCCTGAGGAAAAGTTTTTTCGACAGTTTGTTGGTTGATTTTGGGTAGCTTTTAGGGCGTGCCTTTCGTATGTGGATGGCTAGATCAAAGGCCAAAACCATTTGATGTGGAACAAAATAAACGTTAAGTTTGGGAAAATATTTTTTGGGTAGAACAAGGCGTGCGTTCGGAACACCATCACGGGCATTTGCGGAACAAGAAAAGGGGCATGTCTGGGCAAAATAGTGGGCATGCTTGGGCAAAATAAAGGGCACGTTTGGGCAAAAGAAAGGCATGTTTGGGCAGCAAAAATGGTAGGGATGAGACAGGAAAGTGCAAATTTCAAATGACACAGGCACCCAACAGAAGCAGCATATAGTTTCTAAAAAGGGTACCCAAATAACTGTTAGAGGAAATCCCTTACATACATCGTGTATGGTTAGCTAATGAAACTGGACGTTGCTCATCAGCCCTGCTCGGCATCCCTGGAACTTTTGATTTGTGGGTATGACACCCTTTAAATTGTTCAATGCCGTTCAAGCCTTTGACATGACATATCACCAACTATTGAACCAGATGATCCAACAGTCCATATCCCTGCTTTCCCATCTCCCAACAGCGTGAGCCCAGGAACGTGGGAAAGCAGTCAAGAAATAGACGGCCAATGAGGAAGGCGTTCCTGAAACGTTTCGACTAATCTAGAGTGAATTTAGCTGCATTTAGACAGCAGAAATGTGTCGAACATATTTAGAAAATATGTCCAACAGAGTGCGACCCTCTATGACATGATGGCGTGAGGGAAAAACAGATGCGCAGAAGGGATGGGGGTAGAAACACGGTGGGTTCAAACCAGCACCAAACAGTTCTATATCAGAGGCAGGTTTCGAACATGAATAGCGCACTGATGTTGCAAGATGACTTGACATGACATTTTCAAGCTATTGAACACCAGAATTTCTTTTTTTTTGTATTTTGCAAAGATTGAAGGGGGAGATTGTATAGAGATATCAGCAATGGAATGCCCTTGGGTAGTTGCTACGGGGAAATGGCCAATTTCATTGTTTTTTGTTCCTGCATTGACATGTTGTGGTCATGGTTGGTGTTGGCTTTAGAATGCCCTTGCGCTTGAGCTCACCGGTTTTTCATGTGTTGTTTCTGATTGAAGTTGGAATTGCCAGGTTGCTCTGTCACCAATAGGCCACCAAAGGTGCACCGAAAACCTTCGAACACCTGGAAAGATCCGTAATTCTTACCCCAAAGTATTGATCCTCCAGTGTGTCACATGTTTTCCATGGTCCCATTTTCATGCTCTGTGCTCCAACCAGGACCTTCTGAAGAATTTGTGCTCAGAGCTGCAGAGTCTTGGCTTTAGCAGGTGATTTTCTGCCTGGGTGCGCCCACGTTTTGGGATGGAATGGATCTGGAACCATGTGTTTTCATGGGTGTAGCTTTGATTACCTTTGAACATGAGGAATAAGCTCTTCAACTTCCAGACTTCAGACCAGCTCCTCTGAATCCAAACTTGGTAGTCCGATTCGATAAGGGTCAAAAGCTATGTTTTTGTTTTTGTTTCTCGCTGTTTCCTATGGCAATTCCAATGGTGTTCCTTGTCAGCCTGTGGTGGGACATCCACGTTTGTGATAGCCAATCCCGTTTACATCTCCAGTGCGGCGCCAGGAAAGATGCTTTTGCGACTTGGTAGCAGATGATGCGCGCTGCACGCCCCAACAGATGTATGGAGTCAAATGGGGTTGAATGACTTGGGGTAACTTGCGGTCATCAAACATGGCTGGCTGGGAATTTCTCTGTACATGTTCAGTCTTATTAGCAAATCATCTATGAACAACTTTTCTAGCCAGATTTGTCGTGTGACTCGAGGGTTCTGCCTATGCCGATCCTTCTCAATGTGGCAAACCAAAAGCCATGAACCAGCATCAATTTTGCCAGGCATGGGTTGGATCCATCAGTCATCTCGAATTGGAGTCTTACAAGGCGTTTTATACAATGTTTTTAAGAAGTTGATTAGCTTGTCAGTTTCATCTATCCAGTGGTGAACACAGGGAGCAGCTCGGAGCTATGGCTATTCGTACTCCCTATGAGTTATGGGTAGCGACTTGGAGCTAGGAATTGACTTTCCCAACCACATGAACGTCATGTTCCCGATTTGTTGATTGTCAGGCAGTATAGGCATTACAAATTTAGGTATCCCCCCCATAAGCCTTGACATTGCTGGTTGACTTTCCTCATCTTCCCCCGTTCCCTTGACAGCTTGCAGGCGGGCACCCTGATCAAGAAGCTGGTTGGGGAACATTGGCTCGAAAAGGCCAGGGCAGGGACCTGGGCTGTCCTAGGAACTTTGCCAACAATACCTGGGTTGGTGCATAAAGGACAATTCACACCTCCAATTTGTGGCAATGTTGGTGGCAGATATGATGACTTTAATCAGAAGAAGGTTGATGTGCATTGGGATTTACCTCCGACTATTGGCTGCTTCACTGATGAGTACGATGCTCAACCCTTGGGTTTTTAGGGTGCTTGTCAAAAACACCTGGATGAGAGTATCCCACTAGCGAAAGCTACCAGTGAAGTTCGAGGTTCCCTCGGAAGAAAAATAGGCACATGCGTGCATCGCGGCTTCATGTTTCCAACTGCCATTGCCATCTCTCATGACTGGGTTGGGATGGGGTTTCAAACAGCCATGAGCGGTTCAATGGGTTTCCGACAAAACATTTTTCAGAAGGGGATGCATCCACCTCTGCCGCTTCATGGAAGACACCATGTTTTTCGTCAATCTAACATTTTCAGATTAGAAATCCTTAATTGAAGTCCCTAATTGGGCGACGCTTCTGGACAATCCTTGACCCCGTCCAGAGGTGGAGGATCTTCGCTATGTGCCCCAGCATCGCTTGGAAAGTTGGGGAGTCCCACTGAAGCTGCGGGACTCTCAGGGCATGTGGTGTTTCAAAAGGAGAAAAGTTGGATGAAAATCGTCGTTTCAAAGACGGGATTTCTTGCGATTTCTGAAGAGGTTTTGGCCAAAGAAGTTCTCAGGATTGATGAAATCTATGACTTTTTGGCAGAGAATGCAGCTTGGATCGCAGTGGATGTAGCACGAGTTATGTTAAATTGAAGCAATTCAACTATTGTGTAAGTGTAATCCTTGATTATCCTTTGGTGCTGCTTGGTTTTTTCTACTAGGGTATGATGACACCCCCGATCCGCCGATGGATCAGCTGCTTAGGAAGCAGATGAGGGCGCTCATAGCACCTGGGCGTAAGAGTGGCTAGAGCTAAGCATTTTGTTGCTTTGCGCCACAATTGGCAGTTATCAGTGCAATATTTGTTTCCGAACATATGAAAGAATGGCATGCTGGCATACTATTTTTTTGACACAAGTATGATATAATCATACGATTGTATCAACAAAACGACCCGATAGGCGATTTAGATTTGGAACTGCAAACAAAAACCTAGATGAATGTATTGCAGGTATTTACATGTGGGTTCACATCTTCCATCTTCGAGGGATGCCTGTGTGAGCTGGTGGCAAAATTACTGCAAAAACAAAATGTTTATCTGAAAAGTGATGATAAAGTAATCTGATGATTGGGATTGATGGCAATTACATCACCATCCGGCAATCAAGCTTGGTTTGCTGGAAAATCATCCGTTTAGTTCCATGATTTTCCCATTGAAACTTCCATTTAAAGAGGATTTTCTATTGCCAGATTTGATTACCAAGTGGTACTTCTGAACAAACTCTAATTGTGCTCCCTTTTGGCCATGTGGCCACCTGGCCCAACGCCCAACGCCCAATCGCTTTACCATGCGAAATTGTTGCTAAGATGTGAACGCCTACATGAACTATACGTTGCGTCCCGCGATGCAGAGCTACTTGACACCATCCATCACGTAACTTGGCTTGTGGTGAATGAGGCTTGGAATCCTTATGGGAATAGCAATATCATGGCTGACAATAGGATTTGGGTTTACACCATGTTCATGGGTTGACATGTGACATTTTATGAGGACCCGGTCAGCCCACAAAGTTTTCAGCAGGTGCTGTTTCGCCGGCAAATAATACTTGGAGCATCACATCCATATTGATGTCCATCAGGGTGTTGGCACGTGGGCCCATTGGCATTCCATCTGCCATGAGGTATATGCATCTCAGTTATCAGTTGTGCATACTGCATTTTATACTGCATTTTCGCCCTGGATTTTGGCGCTGGGCCTATCAGTTTGTGTCGGTAGAAAGTCATCTTGCACTGGTGTAAACACCATGTTGTCTTGGGGCCTCTTAGATAGTATTTTTCAAGGTACGGTTGTTCTTTTGGACTTACATGGATCTACAATCAGTCCGGTAAGCCTGGCAATGAAAACGATTTCTTTCAATGCTAACCCATCTTCAGGTTCAGCAAGCTTCGTGATGATGCGGAGAAGTGGGGGCGGCCAGTTGGGCCCACCCAACTTGGAGTCTAGAAAAGATCAAGATCCTCTAGTAAATTTGGTTGAATCACTGAATCTGCTGAATCCAATATTATTTGGTTGGGTTTTTCAAAAAATCTGGCTGAATATTGGTTGAATATCCCAGCAAATCTGCCTGAAAACGATATGTGTTTGGTTGCAATACCAGGTTGGGTGTCAAGATATTTCAACCACATTTGGACCATTTTTCAACCATAATTGTTCCAGGCGTCCCCCATATTTTGGCCAATTTTCACGAATAGTTTTACCGTGTTTCACCTTACTATGTTTCAACTATAGAAATATCTTCAAAGATGGGATGAATTTCATGTAATTTCAATCATCTCCAAAAAAACTAGACGACGGACGGCCCGAGAGCGAAGAGAAGTATAGTGAGATATGTAATTGTGAAAATCGTATAACATGAAATATATAGAGAGAAATAGAAGAAGAAGTCTCAAAGAAAG
>BGPT01000003.1:39579-63281 GCA_003297045.1 Symbiodinium sp. clade C Y103
CTTTTACACACAGACCCTTTTACACACAGACGCTTTTACACACAGACCCTTTTACACACAGGCCATTTTACACACAAACAATTTTACGCACAGACCCTTCCTTTTACACACAGACACTTTTACACAGAGACGCTTTTACACACAGAAGCTTTTACACACAAACGCTTTTATACACAGACGCTTTTACACACAAACCCTTTTACACACAGACGCTTTTACACACAGACCCTTTTACACACAAACGCTTTTACACACAGACGCTTTTACACACCGACCCTTTTACACAGAAACAATTTTACACACAGACCCTTTTACACACAGACGCTTTTACACACAGACCCTTTTACACACAGAGGCTTTTACACACAGACCCTTTTACACACAGACGCTTTTACACACAGACCCTTTTACACACAGGCCCTTTTACACACAGACCCTTTTACACACAAACGCTTTTACACACAGACGCTTTTACACACAGACCCTTTTACACACAGACACTTTTACACACAGACCCTTTTACACACAGACCCTTTTACACACAGACGCTTTTAAACACAGATGGTTTTACACACAGGCGCTTTTACACACAGACCCTTTTACACACAGACGCTTTTACACACACAGAAGCTTTTACACACAGACGCTTTTGCACACAAACGCTTTTACACACAGACGCTTTTACACACAGACCCTTTTGCACACAAACGCTTTTACACACAGACGCTTTTACACACAGACGCTTTTACACACAGAGGCTTTTACACACAGATGCTTTTACACACAGACCCTTTTACACACAGACGCTTTTACACACAGAAGCTTTTACACACAGACCCTTTTACACACAGACCCTTTTACACGCAGACCCTTTTACACACAGACCCTTTTACACTCAGACGCTTTTACACACAAACCCTTTTACACACAAACGCTTTTACACACAGACGCTTTTACACACAGACGCTTTTACACACAGACGCTTTTACACACAGACCCTTNCAGACCCTTTTACACACAGGCGCTTTTACACACAGACCCTTTTACACACAGGCGCTTTTACACACAGACCCTTTTACACACAGGCGCTTTTACACGCAGACCCTTTTACACACAGACCCTTTTACACACAAACAATTTTACACACAGACCCTTTTACACACAGACACTTCTACACAAAGACACTTTTACACACAGACGCTTTTACACACAGACGCTTTTACACAGAGACGCTTTTACACACAGAAGCTTTTACACACAGAAGCTTTTACACACAGACCCTTTTACACACAGACGCTTTTACACGCAGACCCTTTTACACACAGACCTTTTTACACTCAGACCCTTTTACACACAAACCCTTTTACACACAAACGCTTTTACACAAAGACGCTTTTGCACACAGAAGCTTTTACACACAGACGCTTTTACACACAGACCCTTTTACACACAGACCCTTTTACACACAGACGCTTTTACACACAGATGGTTTTACACACAGGCGCTTTTACACACAGACCCTTTTACACACAGACGCTTTTACACACAGATGGTTTTACACACAGGCGCTTTTACACACAGACCCTTTTACACAGGCGCTTTTACACACAGGCGCTTTTACACACAGGCGCTTTTACACACAGACCCTTTTACACAGAAACAATTTTACACACAGACCCTTTTACACACAGACCCTTTTACACACAGACACTTTTACACACAGAAGCTTTTACACACAGACGCTTTTACACACAGACGCTTTTACACACAGAAGCTTTTACACACAAACGCTTTTACACACAGACCCTTNTTTACACACAGACGCTTTTACACACAGACGCTTTTACACACAGAAGCTTTTACACACAAACGCTTTTACACACAGACCCTTTTACACACAGGCCATTTTTCACACAAACAAATTTACACACAGAAGCTTTTGCACACAGAAGCTTTTACACACAGACCCTTTTACACACAGACCCTTTTACACACAGATGCTTGTACACNAAATTTACACACAGAAGCTTTTGCACACAGAAGCTTTTACACACAGACCCTTTTACACACAGACCCTTTTACACACAGATGCTTGTACACACAGTTGAACCCGCAATTTTATCTCAGTTTTTGACGATCGAACCTCGTTTCGTGCGTGAAGGGTTCATCCGCCACAGTTGAAATCACAATTTTACCCCAGTTTTTGACGATCGAACCTCGTTTCGTGCGGGAAGGGTTCATCCAGCAAAGTTGAAAACGCAATTTTACCTCAGTTTTTGACGATCGAACCTCGTTTCGTGCGAGAGGGTTGACGTTTCGTGACGGCTCGTCATGTGAAGATGTGAAGATGTGAAGATGTGAAGATGTGAAGATGTGAAGATGTGAAGATGTGAAGATGTGAGGATGTGAAGATGTGAAGATGTGAAGATGGAAGATGTGAGGGTGTGAAGATGTGAAGATGTCAAGATATGCAGATCCAACTTTTAGAAGAACCCTTCGCTCAGACGCTCTCGGGAATATATTGTCAATGGTTCATCCCATACCTTCATCCCATTATAGTCCCAGTGTTTCACCATGTGCTACCAGTCAGTATCCCATTACAGTACCATGTGTTTCCAACTGCTGTAAGATTTCCATCCACAGGCGTCGCCAGCCCCAGACCTGGGCCGCCAAGCGGCTCCAGAGGTGGTTTCGACACAGGTCAGCAGCCGGGGAAAAGGGGTGGTTTTTTTCTGTACCTGAAATTAAGGGACCAGATAACCCCACAAGTCAACACCTTCCAAGAAGAACCAAACAGATGTGAACATCAGATGGTGAAGGCAGGAAAGAGAGAGGACATGGTGGAAGAAAGATTGTGTTCAAGAACTTGTGTGTGTGTGTGTGTGACAGTGCTGTGTGTGTGTGTGACAAAGTTGTGTGTCAAAGGGTTGTGTGTGTGATCTAGTTGTGCGTGACAAGGTTGTGTGTGAAAGAGTTGTGTGTGAAAGTGCTGTGTGTGACCAGGTTGTGTCAAAGAGTTGTGTGTGACAAGGTTGTGTGTGAAAGAGTTGTGGGTGACAAGGTTGTGTGTGAAAGTGCTGTGTGTGACAAAGCGGTGTGTCAAAGAGTTGTGTGTGAAAGAGCTGCGTGTGACGAAGTGGTGCGTAAGTTGTATGTGGAGGTGCTGTGTGTGAAACCACTGCCATCCCAGTGCCGTGGTGCCATGCTTGCCACACAAAACGACGAAGGCAGATGTCACCAAGTGCACACCTGCCACGCAAAAGAGGCGCGGCGTCACACTGACCCAGCGCCGACCAAGGCCGCCACCAGAGCCAGCCCAGCGCCGTGAGTGCCACACCTGCCGCACAAAACGATGTGTGAGAGAGTTCTGTGTGACAATGTTATGTGTGTGTGTGAGATAGTTGTGTGTGACAAGGTTGTGTGTCAAAGAGTTGCGTGTGACATATTGTGTGTGAAAGAGTTGTGTGTGACAATGTTGTATGTGGGAGAGTTGTGTGTGAGAGAATGTTGTGTGTGAGCGAGTTGTGTGTGTGTGTGAATGCTGTGTGTGTGTGTGACAATGTTGTATGTGACACAGTTGTATGTGACAATGTTGTGTGTGAAAGAGTTGTGTGTGAACATGTTGTGCGTGAGAGAGTTGAGTGTGACAATGTTGCGTGTGTGTGTGTGGTAGAGTTGTGTGTGACAATTTTGTGTGTGACAATGTTATGTGTGAGAGCTGTGTGTGTGTGAGAGAGTTGTATGTGACAATGTTGTGTGTGAGAGTCTAGTATGTGTGAAAGTCGTGTGTGACAATGTTGTGTGTGTGACAGTGTTGTGTGTGTGTGTGAAGAGTTGTGTGTGTGTGTGTGACAATGTGTGTGTGAGAGAGCAGGAGGACGCGGGAGGAGGAGCAGGAGGGGGTGTGTGAGGAAGCGCGGGGTGCAGAACAGAAAACAAGAACCCCAGACAATGTTGTGGGAAAAAAGGTGTGTTTCATAGGAATGAAGAGAAATTTACTGGGATTTTAACGGCATACACTGGGATTTCAGGATTTCATTGGATTTGAATGGAATTGTTCGTAAAGTTTTTAGGGTTATCAATGGAGTACCATGGGCAATGATGAGATTACTTTCTGGTAAACTAACATGGCTACAGGAAATCACCGTGGATAATAGGTAAAGGGAGGGGCCTGTTGTGAGGCCTGTTGCGAGTGTGGAATTCATCATAGTGGTCTTCCCCAAAAGGTCGAAATCCACAGCTCACAACAGTCCTTCCCGGAGGTAAATCAATTACCAATAGTGCCGCACAAGGCGGTGGCGGAAATTTCAAAGATAGGAAACCTATAGGGGAGGTTGGTTGCTGTGAATGATGGATGGCAGAGCGAACCCACTGATGGACCGACAAGTGGTTGGAGGCAGCGCCGTGTAGTTGTAATGTAGTGTAGTTGTAGTTGTGGTTGAAAAGTAGTTGAAGTTGTAGTGGTAGTTGTAGTGCTTGTTATTGTGGTTGCTATTGTGGTTGCTATTGTGGTTGTCATTGTGGTTGTAGTTGTTGTAGTTGTTGTAGTTGCAGTTGTAGTTGTAGTGGTAGTGTAGTTGTACTGGTAGCTGTAGTGGTAATGTAGTTGTAGTGGTAGTTGTAGTTGCATTGGTAGCTGTAGTTGTGGTGGTAGCGTAGTTGTAGTGGTAGTGGTAGTTGTAGTGTACTTGTAGTTGTGGTTGGTGGTAGTTGTGGCTGAAGTTGTAGTGTAGTTGTAGCGTTGTAGTTGTAGTGTTGTAGTGCTGTAGTTGTTGTATGTTGTTGCATGTTGTTGTATGTTGTTGTATGTTGTTGTATGTTGTTGTATGTTGTTGTATGTTGTAGTGGTAGTGGTAGTTGTAGTTGTATTGGTAGTTGTAGTTGTTGTGGTAGTTGTAGTTGTTGTTGTAGCTGTAGTGGTCGTAGTTGTAGTGGTCGTTATAGTTGTAGTTCTAATGTAGTTGTAGTTGTAGTAGTCGTGGTGGTCGTTGTAGTTGTAGCTGCAGTTCGCATGTAATTGTTGTTGTAGTTGTGGTGGTAGTTGTAGTTCCAGTTGTAGTGGTAGTGGTAGTGTAGTTGTAGTGGTAGTTGTAGTGGTAATGTAGTTGTAGTTGTAGTGGTACTTGAAGTGGTAATGTAGTTGCAGTTGTAGTGGTAGTTGTACTTGTGCTTGTAGTTGTAGTTGTGGTGTAGTCACATCCAAACTTCAAAAATTGACCCGAAACTGCGGGACGTGCTTCACACCACAACGGCATGCATTTTTTCGACATCGAATCGTCATCGAATCGTCATCGAATCGTCAAAAAGTGGTCCGAACCCCTCATATTTTTACACTTTTGACTTCCAAACGCGCTTCGCGCCACAACTGTGTGTATTTTTTTGACATCTCAACTTCCAGAGTGCTCCGAACATGTGGTGCTTGTATCATTTTGACTTCCAAATGGGGCTCGCGCCACAGCGCCGTGCACTTTTTCGACATTGCAACTTCCAAAAGCAGTCCGGAGCTGAGGCGTTTTTAACATTCTGGCTTCCAAATGTGCTTCGGGCCACAGCGCCGTGCACTTTTGCGACATCTCAACTTCCAAAGCTCCGAACGTGACAGTTTTTGATACTTTTGACTTCCAAATGTGCTTCGCGCCACAACGGCGTGCACTTTTCAACGTCACACTTTCCAAAAATGCTCCGAACATGTGGCGCTTTTAGCATTTTGACTTCCAAATGTGCTTCGCGCCACAACGGCGTGCAATTTTTCTTCTCTCATCTCCCCAGATGGCTCCGCACTCGCCGCTTTAGCNTTGACTTCCAAATGTGCTTCGCGCCACAACGGCGTGCAATTTTTCTTCTCTCATCTCCCCAGATGGCTCCGCACTCGCCGCTTTAGCGAGCCTACTTTTCGACCCTCCGGAGCCACGAAACATTGGGAAAACACAGTGTTTCGCGACTTTCCTACCTTTTCGTGCACCTGCATCTTCTCTCTTCTGACTTTCTCCCTCTCTGATCTTCTCTCTTCTGACTTTCTTCCTGGCTGTGCTTTTCCATCTGTCCATATTGCCAGAAGTTTGACTTCTAAACTTCCTTCGATAATGTTGTCATTTTCAATAGCCGTGTCAAATTACCAGAGGGTACCTTGTGCTAATCAAACCTGGTACTAGGGTTTCGCGCGTGCCACGGTCAATTTGCGGTTTATGAGGTATATTGCGGTATGGTCATCTATCCTGTGACAGTGGGCACATAAAATCCCGATTGGAATTATGATTTTCCGCTATTTGGAGGTTTTTGTGGGAAAATCATGGGAAATCATCGAGCTAGATAGCGGCTTGCCCATTGCCATGTTTGAGTACCCGAGGGTATGGGATAATAATATATGTGGATAAATTGTAGTGACACGTCGTGATGTCACAGGAATGATGGTTAGGATTTGGGGAATGATCCTCTGTCGTCATGTTACCCGGATTTGTAGTGACATAAGGTATATAGTTGCATCGAAGAAGTTTAGAAGTCAAACTTTCGACAATATGGACAAATGGAAAAGCCAAGATGGGAAGAACCACACAAGAAAGAAGATCAGACAGGAGAAAGTCAGAAGAGAGAAGATGCAGGCCCGCGAAAAGGTAGGAAAGTCGCGAAACGCTGTGTTTTTTCAATTTTGTGAGGCTCCGGAGGGTCAAAAAGTAGGCTCGCTAAAGCGGCGAGTGCGGAGCCATCTGGGGAGATGAGAGAAGAAAAATTGCACGCCGTTGTGGCGCGAAGCACATTTGGAAGTCAATGTGACGTCGAAAAAGTGCACGACGTTTTTTGGCGCGAAGCACATTCCGAAGTAAAAAGAGCCAAAACACGCTATTCTCAGACCACGCCGTTGTGGCGCGAAGCACATTTGGAAGTCAAAAGTGTAAAAAACTGTCACGTTCGGAACGCATTTTGAAAATTGAGATGTTGAAAAGTGCACGGCGCTGTGGCGCGAAGCATATTTGGACGTCGAAATGTTGAAAACGCTTCAGCTTCGGACCACTTTTGGAAGTTGAGATGTCTAAAAGTGCACGCGGTCGTGGCGCGAAGCACATGTGGAAGTCAAACGTGCAACAAACTGACGGTCTCGGACCACTTTTTGACGATCCGATGTCGAAAAAATGCATGCGGTTGTGGCGCGAAGCACATTTCCAAGTCAAAAGTGTTACAAAGTTAGGGTCTCGGGCAATTTTTTGAAGTTTGGATGTGACTACACCATAATTACAAGTACAAGCACAAGTGCAATTACAACCACAACTACAACTAGATTACCACTCCCACTACCACAAAAGTACAACTACAACTACAAATACCACCACAAATACTAGTTACTACAATTACAACTACATTAGAACTACAAGTGCAACTATTACCATTACAACTACAACTACCACTACAACTACAACTTCAACTGCAACCAGGCTACAACTACAACATTACAACAGTACAACACTACAACACTACCACTCAAACTGAGACTACACTGCGGCCACGCTGCCATTACCACAACTACAACCACAACTACAACTACCACTTCAGCTACAGTTACAACTACAACCACAACTGCAACTACCACTACAACTACAACTACACTTACCACTACAACTGCAACTGCCACTGCCACCCCAACCACCACTCCTTTTCACTCCCACCCCCATTCCCACTCTCACTACAACTACTACAACTACAATACAACTACAACTACATCTAAAACTACATCCGCGACTACAACTACAACTACAACTGCAACCACAACTACATTACATTACAACAACATTGCGCTGCCTCCAACCACTTGTCGGTCCATCAGTGGGTTCGCTCTGCCATCCATCATTCACAGCAACCAACCTCTCGGATAGGTTTCCTTTCTTTGAAACTTCCGCCACCGCATTGTGCGGTACTACTGGTAAATGCTTCAATGGGCTTGCAATCTAACCAGAGAAATGTCTATGTTTTGTGCTGTTTTGTCAGTGACCTGTCAAGAGTACCAGGGACGAACCCACACCCCCCTTTTTCGGATCCAGGCAGCAACAGAGAGCCAGGCACATCATTGCTGCAGGTTGTGATTGGGGGTCCCCTTGCCCTTGTCGTTCAAAATGCCTTCCAAACAACATCGGAAGGGTCATGGACCAAAAGGCTGCTCCACACCGGGAGCTTGGAGTGGTCTTCTATAGTAGCGCAGGGCATCTCAACTTCAAAATCTTTTTTTTTAAGTGTTGGACCCTCAACAGGGGTTGTCTCTCATCAACATGAGCTGGTATAGTTTGATGTTGGGTGAGTTTTTTTTGATATCCCCGTTTTTGCTCAACACAGCTGGCTGTTTGGACGACATGATTTGTTTGGGCATAGGTGTGCCGGTGATTGGTTCGCAACAGTGACTGGCACTGTGGTCTCCCCAAATACCAATGTGGACCCCCATGTGTTTCCTTATCAAACCCTCAACTCAAGGGTGGTTATTCTCCCCATTCCCATTGGATGGCTAATTATTTTAGGATTTTTTTCTTTGATCAGTTTCGGGTTTTTTTTTTGGATTCCTGCTTTCCTGCTTCTTTGCTTTTCTGCTTCTCCGTTTTTTTTGCTTTCCCTTGCTTTTCCTGCTTCTCTGCTTCTCCGTTTTTTTGCTTTTGCTGCTTTTCCGTTTTTTTGCTTTTCCTGCTTCTTTGCTTCTTTCCTTTTCTGCTTCTCTGCTTTTCTGCTTCTCTGCTTTTCTGCTTCTCTGCTTTTCTGCATCTTCGCTTTTTTGCTTTTCCTGCTTTTCCGTTTTTTTGTTTTTCCTGCTGCTTTGCTTCTTTGCTGTTCTGTTTTTCTGCTTCTCTGCTTTTCTGCTTCTCTGCGTTTCTTGCTTCTTTGCTTTGCTGCTTCCCTGTTTTTTCCGTTTTTTGCTTTTCCTGCTTCTCTTCTTACCTTTCTACTTCTACTTCTTCTTTTTCTGCAGTCATGCGTTTTTGCTGCTCTGCTTCTTCTTTGCCGTCTCTTGGTGCCAACTCGGTGCATTGCTTTTTCTTTTGCTTTATTCTCTCCTGTTTGTATCCTAAATGAAACCCTAGAATAACCCTAAATGAAACCCTAAAGGAACCCTAAATGAAACCCTACATGAACCCTACATGAAACCCTACATGAAACCCTACATGAAACCCACATGAAACTCCACATGAAACCTTGCATAAAACCCAAAATGAAACCCAAAATGACACCCTACATGAAGCATCATGAAACCCTACATGAAACTCTACAACTCTGCATGAAATCTTGCATAGAACCCTAAATGACTCCCAGCATGAAACCCTACATGAAACCCCAAAAAAACCTTAAATGAAACCATAAAGAAACCTTTCATGAAACCATAAATGAAATCCTGAAGAAAACCCTAAAAAGCACTAAAGAAAATTCTAAAGAAACCCTAAATGAAACCCTAAAGAAACCGTAAATGGAACCCTGAAGAAACCCTAGCTGAAACCCTAAATGAAGCCCTTCAGAAACCTTAAATGAAACCCCACATGAAACCCTAAATGAAAGCCCAAATGAAACCCTCAAGAAACCCTAAAGAAAACCGTAAAGAAATCCTAAATGAAGTCCGACATGCACCCTAATTGAAAGAACCCTAAATGAAACCCTTAATGAAATCATAAAAGAAACCCCTAATGAAACCTTAAATGAAATTGCAAAGAAAATTAAAAAAAACATGAAAAAAAAAACCTTAAAGAAACCCTAGATGATACCCTAAAGAAACCTTAAAGAAACCCTAAATGAAACCCTGAAGAAACCCTAAAGAAAACCTTAAATGAAACCCTACATGAAACCTTAAATGAAACCGTAAAGAAACCCTAAAGAAAACCGTAAAGAAACCCTAAATGAAACCCAAAATGAAACCCTGAAGAAACCCTCACGTAGCAAATATCATGCAAAATGAGAGGTTGAAGTGCGAAAATGTGGCAATACCATTCAAAATGGAATGCAAACATGCTCAAATGTCGCAAATACCATGCAAAATGGAAGGTGAACATGCCAAAACGTAGCAAATACCATGCAAAATGACAGGTTCTGGTTCCAAACTGTTGCAAATACAAGGCAAATGGTGCCAGGAAAGAAATCAAAAAAAAAACAAAACTGATCAACAAAAAACGTAAAACTATTCTGAACCCAGTACCAATGTGGACTCCCATGTATTTCCTTATCAAACCCTCAACTCAAGGGTGGTTATTCTCCCCATTCCATGTACGGTATCGTTTTGGCGCGCTTGTGCATTCCTATCGAGTTGGCAATGCATTGTCAGATTTGAGGGTCCTTGAGTATGGGAAGATACCCAAAAAACCATGATGCATTCATGAGAATTGCCCATTATCAATTGTTTGTCCATCATATCGCCCTTATCCCGTCTGCTATTGGTTCGCAATGTTTGGACACCCCAAGCGTTGTTGGCACATGTTGGAAGCATTGCTTCCGGCTGGCTCTTGACCAGCCATGTCCCACTGCTGGTTGTTGTTTTTTGTTGTTTCTGAGCCCACGGTATCTCAACTCGCTGTTCAGGAAACCAGTTATTACAGTCGGTATCCTCAGAGGCTTCGCTGACCCATATCCAATGCACAATGCTATCCAGGGCATTCCAACTAGTCTGATCTCACTGGCAAGGAATGAAAGGCTTCCATTTCAGTTGGTGATTTTGCTTTTTGGGGATTTCCATTGCGGTGTTTCCACACAACTTTTCCGTTTGGGGGGAAGTTGATCAAGCAGGGATTCAAGCAGAAATGCCAATGAACTCCCATATTTTCCCCGTGGCCAAGTTTCAGTTCAGCCTGGAAGGAAACATAACTATCAAATAGGTAGAATGTTCCTTGGACGTCTTCATTTTAAACCTATCGGTGGTCTCAGATAGCTACTTGCAGCTGTATGATTTCATAGATAGAAGATTTTCCCCTTGAAACAGTTCTGAATACATGTGATGACCGCCTCACGCTGTGATGTCACGACGCAAATGATTGCTGAAGTAATAAAGTTTATCCAGGTCAAACATACCCCTGATTGTTTTTTGGGGAGTTACCCAGCTAACCATATTTCTGCTGAGGAAGATCAAGTGCTTTCTTGGCTGGAGGATGATGACTTCAGAACGCCAGATGCCGGGAAATCGCAGGATGCCTCCGTTTTCGGGAGGCGGTTACCTCCAAACAAACGGTGGTTTTCCTATTCCAATTC
The DNA here is from genome assembly GCA_003297045.1 of Symbiodinium sp. clade C Y103. Classification (NCBI taxonomy): domain Eukaryota; class Dinophyceae; order Suessiales; family Symbiodiniaceae; genus Cladocopium; species Cladocopium sp. clade C. The sequence goes on from BGPT01000003.1 coordinate 50,776, forward strand.
GTTAGTTTTCAATGATTATGGATGTGCTTGGGGTACCGCATGTTACAGTTATTCAAGATATTCTTGTGACCACCAACCTTAACTTGGATGTTTTTGGGGTTTAGCCTATCGAAAAGTATTTGTTTGCGCATGCAGCGGACGTAGCTAGACAAGCTGGGGCTGAAGCCATTGGGGCGGTTGAACATCCTACTGTTTGGAAAGCGTTTCGATGATTGGCATCTACTAGCGGCTAGAATGAGATAAGGTATATAGTTGCATCGAAGAAGTTTAGAAGTCAAACTTTCGACAACACGGACACATGGAAAAGCCAAGATGGGAAGAGCCACACAAGAAAGAAGATCAGACAGGAGAAAGTCAGAAGAGAGAAGATGCAGGTGCGCGAAAAGGTAGGAAAGTCGCGAAACACTGTGTTTTTCCAATTTTGTGTGGCTCCGGAAGTTCAAAAAGTAGGCTCGCTAAAGCGGCGGTGCGGAGCCAGCAGGGCATACGAGCCAGTGTGGCGCGAATGCACGCCGTTGTGGTGCGAAGCAAATTTCGACGTCAAGATGTCAAAAACACACCAGTGTCGGGCCATTCTTGGAAGTTGAGATGTCGAAAAAGTGCACCCCTTGTGGCGCGAAGCGCAATTCGAAGTCAAAATGATAAAAACACCACATGTTCGCGCCACTTTTGGACGTTTAATCGGCATTTTGTGTGGCAGGCGCAAGGGATTTTGAACCCTGTCAAAAGTGAGCTAAACGTGTGGGTTTTGTGAAATTTTCAAAAACGATGGCATGCGTGGGATATTTGAAGAAGATCTGCGAAGATGCATGTCGCGTGGCAGGCACAGTACAAGGGACATATCGAGCAAACATGTTGAGAGGTCAGGGCGCTGATTTCCTGAGAGGGGTTGCATTTTGGAGCATCAGATCTTCAGGTTTGCTAAGATGATTTTGCGTGACAGGTGCAGCACTTCGTATGACCTGGCTTCACTTTTTCGTGGCAGGGGAGGAAGCCTTGCTGAATTTCTATGTTTTTGATGTTGTTAGGTTCGAAAGTTCAGGAAGCCTGGCAGACTTGTTTCGTTTCGGAACGGTGCACTACACTACGCTACGCTACACTACAACTACAACAACAACTGCAACTGCAACTACAACTACAACTACACCACAATTACAACTACACTAAAATTACAGCTACCATCACAACCAACCACCACCACCACCACAACTACAATTGAATTACACTACAACGACACTACACTACACAACGCTACACTACGCTACACTACAGTACAACTAAACTACACCACAGGTACAACTGCAACTACAACTACAACGACAATTACAACTACATCTACATCTACAACCACAACTACGCTTCAACTACAACTACACTACGCTGCACTGCATTCAACCACCTGTCGGTCCATCAGTGTGTTGGCTCTGCCATCCATGCGTTAAAACAACAACTCCCTCCTATATGTTTTCTATCTTTAAAACTTCCGCCACCGCCTTCTGCTGTACTACTGGTATCTTTAATCCAAGTCATTCAGCAACCATTTTAGTATTGACACCTATGGTTTTGGTGATCCCCCATTGTAAGCAATGTCCATATTATATGTGTGTATATATATATTATATATACGTGTGTGTGTATATATATATATAATATGCATATAAGATGCTGGAAGAGCTGATTTCCTGAGGAAAGGCCATGGATTTCACGTCATGGTTTCGAGGAGATCCGCGAAAAGCGGGCGATGGAGTCGCTGAAGAAGGGCGTGGTGAGGCCCTGGAGATCAACATATTTTCCAAAGCTATGTCAATTTAACCAAAGGGTATGGTTATCGGTTATTGAGATTTCAACGAAATGATGGTGTTTGGATATACTGTTTGGTTATTGTTGTGTCTAACTGATCACTTTCAAAAACGACCCTTTATTGGTAGATGGTTCATGTTACGTTATCCACCTTTCCCGATGTACTTATCAAGACTTATCAAACACCAACATGGAGATGGGAGCAGCTAAACCAGGGTGACCTAGTGAAAATAAAAATGATTGGAAATAACATGCCTACTTCGCAATGTTTTCCAGTAACATGTAGGGAAAACCCGACAAAATATGGAAATTGTTTTCCGGGAATCAAACATGGCAATTAAGAAATCACCATTTGTAGATGATTGTTCCAGCTATAGACCTCCATGTTTAGCAGAAGGTCATCAAACTCATGAGGGAATTGTTTACCCACTAGCACAAGATGACCATACCGCATTGCGTTCTGAACGTGGCACATATTAAAACTGGAAATTGGAAATTGCCAATTTTGAGCATTTGTCAAGGTGGCGTGCTCGAAAAGCACGTGAGAAGGCAGAAGGCCTCAATGGCTCGAGGGCCCAGTCCCACCAGAGTCCCAGTTCCTGCCAGGTGAGGGGCTCTAGATTTAGCAAATGCTGACCTGCCACCCCACATACCAACCGTTGGCACCAACCACCTCTACACTACTCTATAGCCAGCTCGCCAGCGCTTTGGGGCATGCCGGGTCCAAACCTTATGTCAGATAGAACGGCAGATAGGAATGCCAGATAAAATGTCAGCTGAATGCCGGATACAATGTCAGCTAGAATATCAAAATATGTGTTAGATTGGAATGCCAGATTCCAGATAGAATGCCAGAGAGAATGCGAGAATGTCAGATAAAATGTCAGATAGAATGCCAGATAGAGTGTCAAAAAATATGTCAGCTACGAATGGTAGATGGGATGCCAGAAAATATGTCAGAGAGAATACCAGGCAGAATGGATAGAATGTCAAGTAGAATGCCAGATAAAATGCCAGACAGGATGTCAGTTAAATGCGAGATAGAATGTCAGGTAGAAAATCAGAATACATGCCGGATAGACCGTCAGTTGCTAGGGTCACTTGAAGAAATGAAATTCTAAGGGATGGCTCATTTAGAGAGTGTAAAAAGAAGGGCATGTTTGATTCTTTTGATGGGATATTGAAACCAATCAGATCCATTCCTGAACTTTGAGCAAATATTGGTTTTGCTTCAAAACAAAAGTAGAAAGTGTGGGGGTAAACAGGAATTCGAACAAGCTGATGTTCAGAGTACTCCCAAAGTTTTGTGCATTGAGGTCCTCAAAAGAAGCCATTGCCTGCAGATCCGTTTCTGGCCAAGATCGTGGAAACCAGTGCGGGCTCCCAGATGAAAACGAATGGAAACCCCTACAGTTCGCCCCAAAATAGTTGGTTTATGTTGGTTTAGCTGGATGTGCATCCCAAAAATCAGCAGGAATTGGTTGTGATCCCGGGATGATGGTTGGCATCTGATAAGATGTTGATAAGTTTTTGGTGCACAGTTCAGTTTTCAGAAGAAACCAAACACATCCAAAGACCCTTTTTTCATCCTTTGCGTCCACTGCATATGGATGCACTATTCGAGTCGCAGATTTGAGAAAATCCACTGGGAAGGAGTCGCCTGGTGAAGCAAAGGTGAAGCCCTGTTACCAGGGTATCACTTGGTTTCACCATATTTGATTATGATGATCATGATACATTGTGATCACTTGCATCCCAAACCAGTAACTCAAATTGGTAACCTGTGTCACTGTTACTTCCAATCCCCATATGTTTTGCCGTGTATGACATTGACATGGTTTTGGTCATATCGAATCAAACTTGTTGTTCGCTTTGATTTAACCAAGTTCAGCTACGAATCATGATTTGCCGGATAGTGTATCTGTCATTTCCATGTCCAACTCCTTGTTGGGAGGATCATCCCTGATTCTTATTTGATATTTTTGAAGATTTTTGGCATGAGTTAACACCGTGAATGGGGGGGGGGCAGGGCGGCACAACAATTCACCGGCAGGTCCCAACACGATCCCTGCATTCCTGGCGCAACGAGCCGTGCCTCGACATTGCGACAGTCGCAAAAACATGGTGGGTTCCAGCACGTTCCAGCTCAAAATCCTGAGAAAAAAAAGAAATGTTCATGGTTTTTTAATCTTTCTAATTGATTATATATCTATTTTTCTCACGAAGTTTCAGTACTTTTGGACGTTTTATGAGATTGATGGTTACTGATGGTGCTTCCAATTTCTGCTCAGGCAGCTACACCCAGGGATTGCGAGGTCTATCAACTTTTTATTCAGCCACTCGACGAGTGGCGAGTTGTCGCCCGCTGTGTTCCGTGGTGGCTAGTGGCAAGCGGGATGAACCTTCACCTGATGCAGTGCGATAGAAATTGATGGAAATCACCAGTTTCGACGTTTGACGATTTTTGGTAGATGTTATGTTGACTATTGCCTTTACATTACCATGGTATCATAAATGTCAGGCAGTTGTCTCTTCCTGGGCAGCTAATTGTTGAGTCGAAGAGTCGGACATCATGCTTTCTATGTCTGGGTCGTTGAGCAGAGTTCATTGCTGGGGTCAACCTATACAAATCAATTAATAACAGCATCCACCCTACAAAGTCGTCCGTCATGGTCGAGGGGTGCCCACATTTAGGTTTGGAAATTCATTGCACCAATCTGAAGAGCCTTGGCAGCACCTTATGTTTTTGTTGGTTTCGATTTATGAACTGGAAAAACAGACTGTGGTCGCAGTTTTCTGCATATTGTCCCTCTCAAAAAACCCATTGCAACACAAGTCCGAAGGAATCCAATGCAAGGAATTTCAATCAAAGAAACACAAAATCGGTTTTGGATGGATGGTCGTTTTTTGTCCTGAGATGTCCTTGGCATTAATTTTTGCCAAGGAATTTTCAAAATGTCTGAATTGAGACTCCCAAAAATGGACCCTTTTAAATTCTTCCCGCATTCTTATTGGACTCGAAAATAGACCCAAATTTCTTCCCTGTGGGTACCAGAGTAATCTTTTCAGGAAGAGATGCGGCCCTACGTTCACCGACTGGTGACCATCAACTGGATAGAAGAGAAGGCGAGGCTACAATTGGAGGTTTCCATAGGTTTCCATAGCTTTTCTCATGGGGGTCATGTGGGACCAGAAACCATCCCCGGTAGGTGAAATTGGGCCCCGTTCTGACTGCGATGATGATTTCCAAATCCAAACGGTTGATTAATGGGACGGTTTATAATTGGGGCGACCACACAAACTCCCAAAAAAAAAAGTCATTAGACCATTGAGTATTGAAAAAACGTTTTTTTTGGATCTTCCAATTTAGGAAATTCCCAACTATTGCATAGTGATGCATAGTGAATCAACAAAAGAATGAAGGAAGGAAGGGACAAAAGAAAGAATGAATCAACAAGTCGACTGATAGGTCAATGATTAGATATAGGAAAATATGTTTATGTGAATCGTATCTGTCATGTGATGTGATATGCAATCAACGCAACACGTTTGTATAAGTGAGACGTACCCTTGGGAATAGATCACTTGCCAATGCGTCCCAATCACAGAACAGGTTTCCAAACATAAATCGAGGGAATCATCCACAAGTGAGCAAGGAAGAATGTTTGTTGATTGGTTGTGGCATAGGGATACCAATACTATAGATCATATAGCTGGATCCACCTGGTTTAATGGGGATTATGAACCAAGCCATGATAATTCCCAGTTAGTAATGTATAGGAATAATCCTCGGGTTTAATGATAGGAAATTTACAAACCAACCCATCGAAAAACTGACAGCGGCGTAGGAGGACCTCAGCTTGGTGGAAGACCGGCACTGGGATGCCTGGGCGATCCCTGAGAAGTTGGTCCGGACACCTAAGAATGCCATGGGGACATGTGCCCGCATTTTTCATGGGCATACTATGGCTATGGCATTCCATGGGATCTAGGTGATGATCTCGGATGGGATCTAGTGGGGTATTAGCCATGATTTTGTTCAACCCTTTTTATGCAGCCCCCTTTGCGGCGTCGAAATTTCCAGAGTTTTGCTTTCGGGTCGACAAGGTCTTGACCCCTGGAGTTTGACATGATTTTGATGAAGTCCTTCTTGAAGCAATATGGATGTCTGCGAAATGGGGTACCCCCAAAATGGCTGTTTTGGTCAAAAAAATGATAATAAACCAATTGATTCGGCGGTACCCGTACCCTGTTTTCAGGCAAACCCATTATGGAAAAGTTGACTCAAATCGGAGGCATCTCCTGATTCCAGAAGCAGGTAGGAGTTTGAAACTATCAGGAAAACTGCGTGATTCTGGAATGTTTACGTTAATCCCGGAAAAATAAACCCGCGTTTTCTCAATATGGGTGGTTCCCAAAATAGTACGATTTCCCTTCATAAATGGTACCCCCTCAACTGGGGTTGATATTGCTGCAGCTATTGCAAATCTTGGCCTCAGGTGGTCTTGGCGAAGCTTGAGGCCGAGAGAGTCGGGCAGATGCTAGGGCCGATGAACGGATCAGATTTTCTGGGCCAAGATCACATAAATTACTGTATATATAACTGATATAACTATATAATACATAGATATATTGGGGGAAATAGGCCAAGAAATGGGAGCCCAAGTTGAATTGCTTTGTCATTCAAGTTTGCAGTCCGTACTCCAAGACTTGTTGTTGGGCATCTACTCAACAACTTTGAGTTGTCAATCTGGATGATTGATTCTTTTCATGAAAATGCTACAGCAGACACAACGAGGGACCCCGCCCTTGGTTTGCCCCTGGAGGCTGGGAAGACTGGTAGAGCCCTTAGTTGCGTTGTGCTACAAGAGTCGCCACAGGTAGCCCCAATTCCCATGGTCTCTGAGGCAATCTGTAGACCGGTCCATGACAGTCAGGTCACGGCCCAGAATTGGGAGACTCCAAGCTCACTATTGAATTAACATGTCATGTGGCATGTAATATGGAATTTTAAAAAATACCTGACCTGGCATGTCTCGAAGTGGGTGACTACACCTTAAAGTTGGACGTGTGCAATGTTTTCATGGCACAAACATCGCACTTTTAGATACTTTTAGAACTTAAAATTGACAAACTGAATCAAACTGACCATCTTTTGGGGCAATTGTTTATTGAAGTGCCCTGGGATGTACCCTGGGATGAGTTGTCTTTTGTGCTGTCCGAGGTGGTCCTAAGAAGAACTTCCGTAGAGATTGCCAATGTGCAGTGCTTTGACATGCTCACGGCAAGAGAAAAAATTGCCCATGGGGTTGTCTAGTTGACTTATAGAATCATCCAAACCGGTGCTACAATACAGGTATTGTGGGGATATGATGATGGAAAGATTACCGGCTTCTAGATGAGATGCCTGTTGAAAATGGTGGATGAATTGCTATTGCAGGGGATTTAACCACTAAATATACAGGATTTAACGGTTTAAGCATCAAAACATTGGGATTTCATTGACATGGCCAGCTGGGAAATCCCATGGGAAAATCAACTAAACTCGGTGATCTCGGTGGGAAACTGTCAACATGGCATTTTTGATTGCCAGAGGGAAAGTGTTGTGGATTGTCGTGGTAGCTGGAAAGTTCGGAGGTTTGAGTCACATGTTGAAACAAAATGGTTTTGATGTTTGATTTGTGGATGATGTCAACCCAAAAATTTGGAGGGTACCCCCATGATTAATAAACCATGGATCCATGGTGTATTCATCCTGGGTCGACTTGAATCGTCGATGATATCGCGCGATCCAGGGGATTCATCTGAAAAAAAACTCAGCTGCTGTGGATCTGAGCCAATGAATCAGCTGCCGCCGTCAGTCCACCAATTTCTGGTTTCTTACTTTGAGGGATTACCACTTCATGGATGATGCAATGATAATCCCCAACATATGAGGATTTCCTAAACTGAGGCATCCCCAAAACCATGGGTTGCAAGACCAAAATGGTCGAACTTGGATGATTTGGGGGTCCCCCCATTTTAGGAAACCCCAACGGATTGGGTAGTCTCATCCTTTCGACTATCGCCACTGCATCCTGGCTATGCCACAATGGAGGGCGATCTATTCTCAGGCCGGGAGCCATCGATGATCAAAAGTTGGCTGCTTTTCTTGAGGTGAAAATGGCCATGTCGTAGCTTTTCTGAAATCATGGATGCCGAAAACTGCCAAGACTAGGTGCCAATCTAAATCTGGGAAATCAGCCGTAGGAAACTGGGAAATGCTGGGGAAAAGTGAGTTTAACGGCATTTGCATAATTTTACACTAATTACACGGAGTTCTGGCCACCCGAACCCCCCAAATCAGATCATGGATTGGCAGTCCAGTCTCCCGTTTTGCCTTGAAGGCAACCTTGGAAGATCAACGATGCAACTCGTTGAAGTTTGGACTTGATCACAAAGGGCGGAACTGACTGGTGGTTTCACGATGTTTCATAAGATTTCAGAAGTGTGTTTTCCCCAAAAAAAATGGAGAACGATCCCAATCGACAAGCATCATTTGCTGATATTTCTTGGATTTTGGGTTGAAACATGTTGTAACCGATGGGTCATGGGATAATGGGGGTACATGACTGGATCCCACCAAACTGCAGGTAAAACGTGGGACGGGACTGGACATTGTTGGATTTGGCCTTTTGGTGCTATCCACAAGGGCGGTTGCTCCTCTTTGAAAATTGGCAGTGTTTCCCCTTCCCAATCTGTCAATGTTTGCAGTGGGAAAGAAGATCCCGAACTTGACAGTCTTTCTAATTGCAGTCAAGCCCCCAAGAGTGTGGCAGAAAGTTCCGAATTTGAACATGTGCTCCATTCTTTTTCAGTTTGTTCCATGTTCTGAAGTGTTTTCTCATAGATTCGCATAAAGGTTTTTTTTGGAGAGCTGGGGATCGTGGGCGAGTGATGTTTGGAAGACAAACATCGCAAAACACTGTGAATACTGACATCTTACGCACTCCAGGGCACTCAACCCTAGACGAAACACCGATCCTTGGTCTTTCCATGGATTCACAAAACACACAAAAAAACAAACACTAGATGCACATAAATCACAAAAGCTGCACAGGCACCCACAAGAAACACACCAAAAATGTCCAATGTATGGAGTCCAGATTCCTGCCACGGGTTTTGCTCAGGCGAAATGTATTCTTGCTCTCAAAACTAGGTTTCAGACATGTTCAGACCTATTTTCCTCACAAGAGCTTGCAAACCTCATCATCTTTGGAGGTCTTTGGAGCAAGAATCGCTCCACCGGGATTTCCCCACACCAGCTGCCTTGAATCCCGAGGTCGAAGTTCGCACTGCACAGCCGGGCCCACAGATGGGTGCAAGACACAGCTGGTTGGTTAATGATAGTCATTTGAATGGGTCGTTTTGTACCATGAAAATACATCAAAACATGGAGATATAAGATTATAATAGATGTTGTAATATATATATATATAATTGAGATAAATGATGGTTGATTGATGATTTCTATAGGGTTCTACTAATCAATCTTTATCGGGAGTATCACAATCCATTAGGGAATCCCTATGAACCAAGGAGTATAAAGATGTCGCCGGAGGGTTTTGTGAATGACAGCCGCGATTTGCATGTGCAAGACGTAGACCCAGACTGCTGGGTTTCCCATGGTTTCCCTTCATGGATTGTGACTGCTGTGACCATCCTCGATTGGGTAATCATTCCGTTCATTCGGCATCTCTGTGGCACGTTTCCAGCTCTGGGAACGGATGCCAAGCTGAGATGCCTCGAAAATCCCAGAAACAGATCGGTCAAAAATGGGATACCAATCTGTACACATCAAAAACATGAAGGATTTTTTGGTGTTAAACTGTTGACATGTGTTGACTCATTTCCTATGATGCCCCCAGTTTTCACTCTTTAACTTTAACCCCTCTGTCACTCGCGCTCGCGGCGCGTTTTTTGGGTTTGGGCGTCACTCAGGTTGACCAAATTGATGCACAATGCATCAATGAAGGAAAAAAAGTAGGGTGCCAGGTGCAAGATTTCTATCGATTTCATGGGTGCGCGATGGAAAGTTGTTAGTTTTCTCATGTTTCCTCTGATTGCGCAGCGTTTGATTGACTGCGGCCACTTAATCACTCAGTCGTACCAAACTATTTGGTGGTTTCAAATTTGTTTTTTTTCACCAACTAGTTCGAAGACACAAAATCATTTAAGTAATGATTTGAAATCGCCAGCTGGATAGAAAACACCAAATAATGTCCTCATAATTAAAGATGAGAATCCACCAAAACAAGCAACTTGACTGTTGATCCTAGGTCAAACGTGGATGCACTGCTGGCTCCTTCCAGGCGCCAAGGGTTTTTGGTGTCCCCTTGAATTTCAAATCGCCATGCCTGGGGATATTCTACGGGACTGGAGAGATATAACCAGCAATTGGCAGTTGATAGGGCTTTTGAATAGGATACCTTTGGGTCATGGAGAGTTTGCAAACTGGAAGATCGCTATGTTCGATGATTTACATTAAGAATTGCCATGTTCGGTAGCGAAGACAAAACCAGCTGATGACCAGCTGGTATCTGTTTGGAAAAGGCGGTATGAATTCAGACGCCTGCAGTTTGGGATACGGCCTCGCTTGTGCCCGCGCTCGAGCTTCGCTTGTGCCCGCGTGGGTGCTTCGTAGACTAAAATCATTAACAGTCTCAGGGAAACACCCTAAAAGAAACCCTAAATGAAACCCTAAATGGTTGTTGATGTTCCTTAACCCCAATGTGGGCGCAAGTGACGTTTGAGTGTGGACGCAAGTGAGGCTGGTCCCCTCAGTTTGCCCGTTGTGAATTCGGTGCCAGTTTTGGCTACCAGGTTTCGGGTCTCAAAAAACAAGTGTTTACCCTATGGTTACTGTTTGCTGTGGAAAATCACAATGGTTAAATATAGGTAAATCATCCATAAATGGCTCATGTTCCATGACTATGTTAATAGCTATAAATACTTTGCTGTAACATAGTACCAGAAATTTGTGAGAAATAATGTTGTAAACCCAGTCATAAAATAAACCGAACAGGTCATCCTGGGGGAGTGATTTTTGCTCCAAAATTTTCTGAAAAGACTGTCAAGAACACAGAATCCTCCATGCCCTCCAGCTAACATAACTATGGAAAATGAGCCATTGACTTCGATGATTTACCTATTGAACACGGTGTTTTCCATAGCTATGGTGGTCAAATCATCCCCAAGTGGTCGGACCATTCCCCCACGAGGCATGGCCCCACTGCGCCGCGCGCGGCTTGCGCGGCTTTGCGCGTGCAGCCCGGCCGGGAGGCCGCACAGCCCCTGCCAACGGTGGCTTAGCTTGGAAGGAGGCTGGAGGATCAGTGCTTGAGCGACTTTCGCTCGAATCATTCTGTTGACTGATTGGTTTTTCCACATGAATGAACGATGGTGAATTGTGGTCTTAATAATGGCTAATCTGGATGAATTTAATCATGCCCTCACGGCGTGGCGTCACTGGAATGAGGGTTAGGATTCAGGGAATCGTCACCAAATGGCCGTATGATAACAGTTCTTTTCATATTAGTGAAATGTTAAAATTCAACAAAAATCAGCCAGAGAATCTAATGGCCGATTTTGCGACTGGCAAATGTTATAAGTTCATGGCAGTTTATCAGTGATTTGATAGCCTTTGGTAGTCAGCTCGGTGGCTGGAAAATCCACCAGCTATAATTCACTGATTTTCTCAGCGAACAATACCTCCATTAAAAGGGATGTTTCCATTTGAAGGGTATAATTCCATCGTTTATTAAGGGGCTACGCCCCCTGCCGCCGACCCCTGGAGTCCATTGAAATCCACAAAGTTTGTGGCCGCAGTTCCTTTTTCCAACATGCGTGGAGCCTGGNTATTAAGGGGCTACGCCCCCTGCCGCCGACCCCTGGAGTCCATTGAAATCCACAAAGTTTGTGGCCGCAGTTCCTTTTTCCAACATGCGTGGAGCCTGGCTGCGCTTCCCTGCGGGTCAACAGCATAGTTTGTGAGTAGTTACAGTGATTGGTGATTGTTGATGCGTATCATCCATTAGATAAGGTTTGCTGATTGCACATAAGACTGAAATTAAACATGTGCGTGTTTACGTAAATATGTAATATGTCTTTAAAACCACTGACAGAAAGACATCCAATTGAAGTATCGATGAGACACTGTTACTGTTGTGGGTTGGATTGTACTTATTCGAGGTCGTACATCGACGAAAATGTCTGAGGGCTCCGGACAAAAATAATCAGCCCTATGCCAAGAAAATCCACCAACAACTGTCAGAAACTCGTGTTGCCTGTGGAGCGCGTCCATCCTCATGGCCTCGGCCATGTTCGGTTTCAACCCCAGCAGCAATGAAAATTCAAATTTTGCCTAACGTTGCCTTCTGAACCTATAAGAAAACTAGCTGTCTTCCAGCCCGCAAACCTTCAAAAACGGCGGCTTCGCCACGCTCAAACAGCAGGGCCCNCTAACGTTGCCTTCTGAACCTATAAGAAAACTAGCTGTCTTCCAGCCCGCAAACCTTCAAAAACGGCGGCTTCGCCACGCTCAAACAGCAGGGCCCTGAAGGACGGAGTGGGCCTGCGGGCCACGGCCCCCAGTGCCTAACGTTGCCTTCTGAACCTATAAGAAAACTAGCTGTCTTCCAGCCCGCAAACCTTCAAAAACGGCGGCT